>SJYT01045733.1:143121-163471 GCA_006410635.1 Cephalophus harveyi
TGAATTCAAGAGTTAATTTAGTATTTCTCTGTCTCTAAGTGAAAAGTTAATGATAAAATATTTACATAAAAATGTGACTGAATATTTTTATTCCAACCAGAGTGTTCAAATCAGAATATCCAAATCAATCAATGGGAACATAAATCTATCTTGCCCTCTTTTTTTTCAAGGAAAAGCTAATATAGAGATTTTATTTCAAGAAAATATCAAAAGAAAAGCAAATTTCAAAATATACTGAAGCTTAAGGAAATACTCATTCCATCCTGCTGCATACTTAAATCACTGGACAATGAGCATTTGTGTTCAGAATTATGATTCTGTGTCATTGCAAGTTTTATAATGAGATGATTTAATGACAACAACTATTATACCATACTTCTGATGTAAAGAAAATTTATAAATGCATATTAAAAATATTTACTCAATGAGGGTCAATAATCAAATTAATGAGAACAACTCAACCACATTCTTTTTTAATCACTGGGGCTCCCTTGTTTGATCAGTATTACCTAAAAACAACTTTAGTCTTTATGCAATGTCCTTACCAACTGGAAGTAATGATCACCCACCCCTGATCAAATAAGAAGTAACAATGTATGAGAACAAAAAACTTGTAAGTAAATATAAATAAAAATATCCATTTGGTGGAGCAATTCTCAGCCATGACTATCTTCATAAGGGTTACATTCAGGAAATCTAAGTATGAATTTCTCTAGACACTATGTGTGAAACAAACTTGAACCTTCCAAAGCCAGTCTGACTGACTCCCAGCTTTATCCCACTGTGTGTCTACAGGAGCTCAGCTCCACAGACATATTGATTTAGGTCATCTCTGCAGAGATGGAAACTCCCCTTTCAGCATCTTCTCCAGGGTCCAGCCAGAGAAGCTGATTAGTAAAGCTCTAAAGGCTTCTTGACATAAAAGTTGAGAATGAGAGGTTATTTGCTCTCAAGCTTCTGCTGACTGTCCTTATCTTGTAAAATCAAGAGGTCAAATAAAATGATTAGAGCATGGAAAGTAGTTTAATAAAAAAGTACAACTACAATGGAAGTTGAGAAGCAGCATAAGAATCAAGGTCTCCCATTGCCTTTCAAAGACTATGAACAAATGGTCAGAGGATCTCATGATGATATCAAATAGTGCTGTTAATTCCTTAGACAAGACTCTTTTCCAAATGCTTCCACACATGCAATTAATATAATCTGCATATCAACTTTGTTGAGTAGGCAGAGATTTTTTTTCCACATAAAGCAAGATAGGAGTCAAAATGAACACTTGAATAAGTAGCCATCATGTGCTGCTGCTATCTTAATCCTCAAAATCCTTGTGTGAAGTACACAGAATCATTCTTACATTTTTCTTTAAATTTTTTTTTAATTGGAGTATAGTTTCTTTACAATGTTGCATTAGTTTCTGCTGTACAGCCAAGTGAATCAGTTGTGTATACGTATATCCTCTCCCTTTCGGACATCCCTCCAACCTCCCCTTGCCCCCCTCCAATCCCACTCTTCTAGATCATCACAGAGCACCGAGGTGAGCTCTCTGTGCTTTAGAGCAGCTTCCCACTAGCTATTTCACCCATGGTTGTGTATACATGTCAGGGCTGCTCTCTCAACGGGATCATTTCTGTTTAATAACTAAACTGGTGCATGGAGATATCAAGTACGTAAGTAACAGAGGCAGCACTAAGTATGTGCAGGCGTGTATCTGGTTTGTGGTATACCACATCGTTTCCCAGGAGGGAGTTTAACGTATCTCAGAAAGGTAAAGGAGAATTCTTAGGATGAACTGTTTTCAATCGTAAGAAGAATTCTTAAATAAGAATTTTTAAAGAATTCTTAAAGTGGAATTTATTTTTCTTCTCAAAAGCAGAACTATATGAGAAGAAAAATAAACTACACTGTCCTTCCCTTTCTCTCTCTAGATGCCTCTCTAGGGGAATACTTTTAACTATCCCTGCTTACTGATTCATTCAATTGAGTCCTCCCTTGATCCTTAGGAACCCAGGAACTAACACATATTGGGAGTTGAGTACATGTCCAGGGCTTGTTATGAGCATTATTCTTCAAGATTTTACTCATTTTACAAAAGAAAACAATGAGGCTCAAGGAGAACTTCCATGCCCATAGAGCCTTTTTGCTGTGGGGCTGGACCTGGTCTCCAATGCCTACCACCTCACAGTGAAAATCTTTCACCTGAGCTCCCAGAGCCAGGGCCCGGTCTCACTTGCCACATGCAATTCCACATGGAAAACACAGTGTCCTAATTTCACACTCCAAGTTGAGGCTTAGCCTTGTTCTTATACCTAACACGGTTCCCAAAAAATTATTTTTTACTGACTTAAGAAAATGGCATGACTTAGAGTCTAAAGAAATTAACTGAAGAAATACAGAAAGGAAAAAATCAGTGCTGGAGGACAGAAATGATTCCACCACTACACCAAGAACCAGTTCCTGAGGGACTGAGTGAAATGGGAACACTGCAGTGGAAGGAATGAATTCTTGTTTCATTTGTAGCTGTGAATGTGAGGACGATAAAACCAGAGGTGACCTGGGGCATTCCTCTACATTTCAGTCACCTTCTTCTTCAGAGAGAGAAGCCATGTAACTGCTTGGCTGGTCATGTGATTACTATTGAATTCCTGACTGCTCGCCACCTACATCATCTAAGTATGCTTTATCACCTTCTATTCCCCTTGGTAACAAGATTTACTATTAGTCAAAGTTGGCTGTGGAGACCTAAGAGAAAAAGCTTATAACTCGAGTACACGGTTCTGACACAGAGGGTTAGGATTTATTTCTGACAGACCCCCGTGCTTTTTATACCACTCAAAATGTAAGATGTGTGGATACAATGGTTCCTCTGTTTTAACGCTTTACCTTACACAGAGAGAAAAGGAAATAGAAGTAGGGGACAGGGGAAAGAAAGGGAATTAAAAAAGACTTAGGCAACTTGTGCAACATTTTCCAATAAGTTTTAGTAATAAAGCTTTATCAAAACCCTAAAATTATTTGAAATATACACTGCATTGCTTTCTACAAATAATATAAATGTATTAGTGAGGTCACATTGGACTGCAAGGAGATCCAACCAGTCCATTCTGAAGGAGATCAGCCCTGGGATTTCTTTGGAAGGAATGATGCTAAAGCTGAAACTCCAGTACTTTGGTCACCTCATGCGAAGAGTTGACTCATTGGAAAAGACTCTGATGCTGGGAGGGATTGGGGGCAGGAGGAGAAGGGGACGACCGAGGATGAGATGGCTGGATGGCATCACTGACTCGATGGACGTGAGTCTGAGTGAACTCCAGGAGATGGTGATGAACAGGGAGGCCTGGCGTGCTGCGATTCATGGGGTCGCAAAGAGTCGGACACGACTGAGTGACTGAACTGAACTGAATTGAGGTCACATTCACCAAATTGAAAGCTGGATTAAACTCTCAGGTTTGTACTACTTTGACACCCCAAATAGCATTGTCAGTCATACTTTTACCTAAATATTGCAATGGACTGATAAGGTCAATAAGAATATTATAAGATCAGACCACTTTGCAACATTTAACAGACATGCCATAAATCACAGAACAGCTGTCAATATGCAATTAATAAAAACTTAATTGAATTAAGTAAATCCTTTAGACTTGGAGAAAACCGCCATGACGAACTTTTGCTCTAGAAGCTGACTATGAAGATATTCCCTTTCGAATACTGGAGGCAGTGGGATGCCTCTCCTTTTGCTCTGTTACAAAGCCTGGTTCCTCTTTCATCCTGTTACAGTGAACTAGGAGATGGACAAGCACAGTTGGTCCCAAATGACTTTTCAAAGTCTAAATCTCAAGCAGGGCTTCCTCAAGTGTTTCCCATTAAAGCAGAAATCACATTGCAAGAGGAAATAGAGAAACTGCAAGACCAGAAGTTTTTGGAAGATTAAAAAATAATGTCACTCTCATTTTTCTCTTTCCAAAGCCCATGACAGGTCCTAGCATGTAACAAACAAGTAAAACACAAACTTTGGATGAGTTGAACTTTCTTTAGTATAAATTCAGGGAGTGGATTAGATCTCAGGAATCCTTTTCAGGTATAAAACTTCATGTTTTTATGATTCCGTAGCTAGCGTCACTTTCAAAATAGGGACTATAAACATTACCCTTAGTTTCTTGGTATCTGCATTAATTCTGACTTGTAAAACACAATTTTAGTAAAGCTGATGATACCTTGAAAAAAGGATACACTGAAATCAACCCTTTATTACTACCAAATCATAACACAGTGTAATTAAGGGGTATGCCTGTGGATAATAACATTTTTCGGTAGACATGTTGTCCCAAGGGAACAAAGTGATTCTTGTCAGAAGTCAGAAATGGAAGAGAATGTGGCAGCACAAGGATATAACACATGCGTTCTTTCGCTGAAACAAGAGTTAATTATGGATTTTATTCATGTGTGAAAAAAGATAAAAAATATCTTCCTTTGGAAGGATCACATACAAGTGGGGGAATATAAATAAATTATAATAAACGTATCAGGAAAGTGTTTGCAGAATAAGATCAACACTATGGAAAAAGTAAGAGAAGCAGATTGAGGCATATTGAAAGTCCTAAGGGAGGAGTCAGTTTTATAGAGAGTGGCTAACGTGTGCCTCACTGAAAAGGTAATATTTGAGCCAAGTCTTCAAAGGGAGGAGAGATATCACACCTGAGGAAGGGTTCCAAGCAAAAGTCACAGCAAGTGCAGAGATAGGCAGTGTGCCGAGCGCTGGCAACTGAGGATGCAGCAGAGTCAGCATGAGGAAGAAAAGGGGATGAGAGGACGATAACTTCTGAAAGGTAATAGAATCGTAGGTCTTTAGCTTTTGACCTGAGAGAAATGAAGAGCCATTACCTGGTTTTGAGCTGACTGGTTTGAGATCTAACACAATTACTCTGGCTTTTCTTTTGAGAAAAGTATATAAAAAGGAGAAGTTAGACGCAGGGAGACCAGTCAGAGGCTGCTGTAATAATCCAGGGAAGACACAGGGTGGAAGCAGTAGGGATAATGAGAAACGGCTGGCTTTAGGATATATTTTCAAAGATGCGTTGGAAGGATTTGCTAATGAAGTGATGGAGGTAAGAAGGCGAAAGAAGATTCAAGAAGAATTGTGAGGATTTTGGTCTGGAACAACCATGGGTGGAGATGTCATTAAATGACATGAAGCAGATTGCATGTAAAGCAGCAATTTTTCTTTTTGTGTGTGTATATGGGTATGTTTAGAAGCTTGACAGCTCACGTTTGTATACAATGAGTTTGGGATGTCTACTGGGCATTTTAAGTAGGCAGTTGAAATATAGAAATATGGAAATCAAGGGATATTTTGAGCCAGAGATACATATTTATGAGTCATTAGCCTATCCTTAGGATTTCTTAAAATGGCATGTAATGTGCTCACTGAGGAAATCAGTGCAGGTATAAAGGAAACAGAAGAGAAAGAAAGGAAAGGGAAGGGGAGGGGAGGTAAGGAAAAAGAAAAGAAAGGAGAACAGAAGAAAACAGAACTGAGGGCAAAACAGTGTGAGGATGTCCAGAGAAAACAAAGAGTGAAAAAAGGGATAAAAAAGACCAGGTTGATGTGACTGGTCAGCTGGGGAGTTGGCAGTACTGGAAGCCAAGTGAAGAAAACGCTTCTAGATCAGGAAACCACTCCATTGGCCATTCTGAAACTTAATATTCTTTTGAGAACTTTAAAGTATTCCAGGTGTTTCAAACCCACACAGACTTCAGGATTTCACAGGAAGAACACTAGGGCTTTGCTAATGGCAATATCTACCTCATGAAGCACTTTGCTCATAAAGCAAAATGAAAACATGTCAGTTTATTTAGACACGCAGATAGAGTAGAATTTTTCCAATCAAAGATGAAGTGCTTAGGTTCCATCAGCTAAAACATAGTTTTCTCACAATGTACTAGAAATGCAATAGTAATCATATTTACATAATTTATCTGCTATATATAAATCTCCTATTTCAGAAACAATTATTTGCAGTCCCAGTTTTAGAAGGCAATAGCTTCTTGCCTCTAGAATTTTGTCAAATAGTTAAAAGAAATGCGTTCAGAATCTTAGAAGAAGTCAGGGCAAAAATAACATATAATTTTTGGCCTACAAAGACACAATATAATACGGTCATAATAACACAAGCAACTGTAACAAACAGAATTGCTGTCTATTGAGGATCTGTTATGTGTATTATCTCATATTCAACCATTCACCTGCAAAGTTCTGAGATATTATTATCCCTTTTTAAAAGATGAGAAAACCTGAACTCAGACGGTGTATGATATTTCCATTGTCATGTGGTTAGTGAGTAATAGAGTCAGGATTGGATTTCTTTTCCAATGATCTAGAAGTCAGAATTTCTTGGACTGTATTCCTTGCTTTGCCACAAATGACCTGGTAAACTCACTAGGTCATCTGGAATACCCAAGCTTTAGGTTATTCAACTGTAAAACATATGGATGCTACCAACTTGAAGGGTGACTGTGAGGGTGAATATGGGCAGTGAGATGCACAGAACTAGGCTTCACTTCTGTGGAAGGATTGAAGAAAAGAGTCATATCAAAGTGGGAAATAAAGGATGAGTATCAGTAAAGATAGCTCCAGGGTGCTGATTCCTCCTCCACTGATGGGTTTATAACAAAAGACAAGAAAGAGAATCCCAGGAGCAGTAGAGAGAGAGAGAGAAAAAAAAAAAAAAAACAAAGCAGCATGTAGCCTCAAGGCCAATGGAAAGATAACGCCTTCAATTAATATATATAATTTAATTTATATACTTTTCACTTTAAAAAAATTATTTCTAATCAGAGGATATTTGCTTTACAATATTTTTTGTTTCTGCCATATACCAGCATGAATCAGCCATATGTATACATATGTTACCTCCGTCTTGAACCTGCCTCCCTCCACCTCCCATTCCATCCCACCCCTGCAGCTTGTCACAGAGCACCAGTTTAATTTTCTTTCTGTTTTAAGGCAGAAATTTATACTGACCTAAGATAATGATTTCCCAAAGGAAATTAGTCCTGAATATTCATTGGGAAGACTGATGCTGAAGCTGAAACTCCAATACTTCAGCCACCTGATGTGAAGAACTGACTCATTGGAAAAGACCCTGATGCTGGGAAAGACTGAAGGCGGGAGGAGAAGGGGACAACAGAGGATGAGATGGTTGGATGGCATCACTGACTCAATGGACATGAGTTTGAGTAAACTCTGGGAGTTGGTGATGGACAGGGAAGCCTGGTGTGCTACAGTCCATGGGGTCACAAAGAGTCGGACACGAACAACTGAACTGAAGATGATGATTATGACAATTAATGCAAAATAAATGCAGGAGTAATAGGGAACTGCCAATATGATTGTGGCATAACTTAAACTTTTACTTGTGGAAGAAAAGGACTACTGCCCTTACCGATTCTCCTACAAGACCTGGCACTTGCCAGTGCCCAGTGCCACTTGCTCTGTGGCATCTGGTCATAAGATGGCACGCCCCTGACCTTCAAAAGTTGGTCTGATATTCGAGATTATCTGCAACACCCAATCCAATGGGGCTCATGTATCACCAATGTTTTCATTATACAGAATTATGATGGGTCTTTATATTCTATCATTCCTTCACTTCAATACTTTTTCATCCACTTCAGGACTTCAAAATTGGGCCTTTGCTTAGATTGGCTCAAACTGTCACCTGAGGAATTCCACCATCCTATAGAATTCACCAGTTCATCATCTAAACCAGCAAGTTTCCTGGAAGTTTCAAAATATTCATCATGCATTTGTTAATAATCTATTGTCAGAGACAGGAATATGAAATTAGAGATGACTGAATGCCATTTTCCTGATCATATATAAATTATCTAAGTAACTAAGTCTTTTGGAGAAGGCAATGGCACCCCACTCCAGTACTCTTGCCTGGAAAATCCCATGGACGGAGGAGCCTGGTAGGGTACAGTCCATGGGGTCGTGAAGAGTCGGACACGACTAAGTGACTTCCCTTTCACTTTTCACTTTCATGCATTAGAGAAGGAAATGGCAACCCACTCCAGTGTTTTTGCCTGGAGAATCCCAGGGACGGCAGAGCCTGGTGGGCTGCCGTCCCTGGGGTCACATAGAGTTGGACACGACTGAAGCGACTTAGCAGAAGCAGCAGCAACTAAGTCTTTAGCACTCACCATATTAAATATGGGACTTCCTAGATGATTGCTTTTTGCTGGACTCAGTATGAGTTAACTTATTTTTTCAAGCGTCTTTCTTCCAGCTCCTATTAGAACTGTCAAACAAGGAAATAAATTCCCTTGTTCTCCCAGCATCTACCTGTAGTCTATGATCTTCCTTAGACAAGTCCAAATGCATTTATCAGAGGATAAACAATAGGAATGACAGACTATTAAAGGTCAAGAGGGTGCTTTCTCAGTATCCCATAAGCAAGTGGCCATGTCTAATATCTTTAAGAGTACTTCAGTTATTTTTCTTCTTTAAATATAGCTACACTTTGGAACCCTAGACAGCCAACCTAAGCTATACTTTTCATGCCTAATGTAAACATTATTCCCAAACCATATCAGAGGCAGTAAAGATTTAGATCATTCAATTTCATACTGTGATCTGGAGAAAATTGAAACTAAAATCTATTCTTTGGGAAATTCATACCAATTGATACAGATAAGGAGATAAACCCACCACACAGAAATGTAAACACACTCAATGTTGCACAAGAACCAATTCTCATGTATCAAACAATGGGGATGGCAATTGTTTTAGACACTTAACAGATTAAAATTTAAAGTACATTTAGTGACAAAAAGGTATCACCACGTTGAATTTCTCTAGTATGTCATCTAAAGTGAAACCATTTCAAAACACTCATAGCAGATCAGATTTATGACTATCTATACTAAGTCATAGAAGCACTGAGCTCTAAAAAGGCAAAGAAGAAAGCTATTTTCTAAGCTACAGTTCAAGGAAGGCTGCATCATTTAAAACAAAATTTTTGAAAAGGTCTCTTCTCAAGTTGTTCTGAGGGAGAAAGAAATGAAGTGGTCCATCAACTCTCATTAACAAACAATGTAAAAATAACTGTTGTATTCACTGGCAGATGGCTTGAATTAGTCAGCAAAAATGAGCTAGGGCTTAGTAGCAAATTATTTGTTAGGAAGATATAACCATAGTGATATGGTGTAATTTTACTTGGTGTTTATAAGTATAAAAAAAAGATGATGACATTGGAAACTTGACATAGGTCACTTTGCCCTCTTTTGCTGATCAGGCGTATTTTAAAATTTATATCAACAATTTGTTAGTTAAAATTACCAATCTTCCTAAAACTAAGAGACAATGAACAGAAAATAATTTTACAAACATGCATAAATTCCTAGGATGACTCACTCAGCAAGACTGTAGCTAGCAATAATGTAACCCATGAAGTGCACAAGCTGATAACGGGGTTTTGATTATACTGCAATGCAATTAGACTTTGGCTCCTGCACTGCATCAGCCTCTTTCTTAGTCCACACAGGCTGAAGTCCTCATCTTTCAGGGGGAAAAGTGGATTTCAGAAGCTATTTCATGATCACTGGGGAATTTTTCAGTTCTGTATGTGTGTGTGTGTACAAATCCATTATACTTAATTTATGCTTCTTGAAAGCACAGACTAAAAAACATAGACTTCCTTTATTTTACAACAGTGCCCTGCAATTTATGCTACTGAATAACATGGACATCATTTATAGTGTTATGACACTGCTGCTGCTGCTGCTGCTAAGTCGCTTCAGTCGTGTCCGACCCCATAGAGGGCAGGCCATGAGGTTCCCCCGTCCCTGGGATTCTCCAGGCAAGAACACTGGAGTGGGTTGCCATTTCCTTCTCCAATGCATGAAAGTGAAAAGGGAAAGTGAAGTCGCTCAGTCGTGTCCCACTCTTAGCGACCCCATGGACTGCAGCCCACCAGGCTCCTCCGTCTATGAGATTTTCCAGGCAAGAGTGCTGGAGTGGGGTGCCACTGCCTTCTCTGTTATGACACTATATTGTCCTAATGTATGATTTATGAACATTAATATACGGCTAAATCAAAGTTTAAGCCATCAACTCACTCCAAAATAAACTAAAATTTAAAAAATCAAAAATAAACTAAATTAAATTTATACATTGGTATCTTTCTCTACTTATGTGAAGCAACTTCAAAAGACACTCTTTTTCCCCCAATAGATGGACATTTATGAATTCAGTCCCAGCCAGAATGCAACTGATCCAACCACACCTTAATTCTGAAGATTTTATATTTCAGGGGAAAATACTTTGTTTGTGACACATAAAGCTGAGTAGAAATCTGACACCAGGTTCATTGGAAACTGGGTTTCTGGCTCAGTAGTAGAAGGATGTGGTTGTCTTGAAAGTCAAGTCTCTGGATTCCAAGACTGGCAGGATCTCTGGAGACCTGGAGGGGATTCAGTCATTTCTATGATCAACGGAGGAGAAGGTGATGGGACCCCACTCCAGTACTTTTGCCTGGAAAATCCCATGGATGGAGGAGCCTGGTAGGCTGCAGTCCATGGGGTCGCTAGATTCAGACACGACTGAGCGACTTCACTTTCACTTTTCACTTTCATGCATAGTGTTCTTGCCTGGAGAATCCCAGGGATGGGGCAGCCTGGTGGGCTGCCATCTATGGGGTTGCACAGAGTCGGACACGACTGAAGCGACTTAGCAGCAGCAGCAGCAACTGCAGCATGATCACCAGAACCACTGGAAGAATGGAGACACTGATTATATTCAGCTGGGGATGGCAGAAAATGCAAATGCAATTCTGCTTTATGTCATACGGATGTGAAAACATGTTATTTAGACTATGAAAACCAAATCTTTTCCATTTGCACTATATACCGAACAGGAAAAATATTCTTTAGGGAATTAAGAATAACATCAAAACTCCCTGAAGCCCAGATTCATTAAATATTGAGGATACTGCATTGCAATACAGGAATGGATTATTATGATGAATGTGAAATCAACTGTTTGGACAAGCCTACATTAATTTTCATCTTCCCAGGGTGGAGTGGGTCAAACTGTAACTGAAATTAGTAATTTGAGGCTATTACAAAACAGTCAACCAACAATATTCAAGCAACAAATTTTCCTAGAAATTTCTGTGCCATGATATGGTATGCTGTTGTGGTTGTTGGGGTCCTGCACCTTCTTTTCAGCCAACAGTTGTGACACCTTCATGAAAGAAACCCAGTTAGTCTTCAGTTTCCTCTTCTTAGAAAATAGGAATAACTCCTTGAAAACTGTTGACAGGAAAATGGGATTAAAGTAGAAAAAGGTATTTTGCATAATGTCTGACACACATTAAGTGCTCAATAAATGTTGAGAGTATTGTTTCCTTTTAAAGTTGGAGGAAATAAAATAATAATGTGGGTACCACAGTGGAATTTATCACCACCAATTTTTCTTTCCCCAAAGTGTTTTTTCTTTGATCAATGCCAAGAATTTCAACTGAATCTTAGAACACAAAGAACAAAAGCAAGATAAAAAATGAAACAAAATTATTCTTCCATTTTACACTAGGAAAAAAAAAAAATATTTCCAGCATAGACATTTTGAAGAGAAAGTGTTGAATAAATTGGATACTGTCTAAAAGAAAAAAAAGAGGTGATATTCTCATTTAGTTTATACAAGTATGCAATCATGAATTGATTAAGAGTTTTGAGATTCCAAGAATCATACAAACTGGCTTGATCAAAATGATTTATTTTCTACAAAGATAGGGGAATGACTGGAATCCAAAGGCAAGAGTGAGGCTGGGCATTAAAAATTAGAAACTCCAACACGATCAGCAATCTGTAATTTTTTTTTTTTCTCCTTCTGCTCTCTGTGTCTATTTCCTTGTTCTTAATCCATCTCACTTCCTTCTTCATCTTAGGGTCTCTCTGTTTTTGGCTGCTTCTTTGACCAGAGTTGTTAAAATAATGCTGTCTATAGCTCTCTGGTTCTCAACTTGGAGGCAAATATCCCTAGGAAACATTATCCTTTATTTATTAATGTCAGTACCAAAAGTGCCAGGGAAGGACTATGATTGGGTGATAAGAAACCACTGGATCTTTAGAGTACACCATGCTGTAACTTTTGAAGGAATCACCTGAAAAGATGGAAGGGTGAAAAGGGATCTTTTCCCAAAAGAAAGCTAATACTGGGTTAACAAGACAGAAGTGTACACTTCAGTATGCATCCATATCCAAATAAATCACATGTATACAGGGGTATATGTATGCATTGGTATATACATTATATCATGATTCAATAAATATATATGATAGCTGGATAGACTCTTGGAATACTCTCAATAGATTTGCATTTTAATACTAGTGGGCTAGTTGAGCAAAATATATACTGATTCTGGTACACAGATGGAACTATCCTACTAGTATAAAAAAAAGTATACACTTGTTTCTATAAAATAATGTTAAAAATGCAGAAAATCTGCCAATTACAACAGTGCACATGGTAGTTATCTTTGTTACATTACAGATTTGTCCATGGCCACAAATATATTTTGGACAAAGTAAATGCAATATTCTCATTCTAACTAAGAGAAAAAATTCCTTCATGATACAGAGTGACAAATTTGATGATATATGAAGGCAATGTACATATATAAAGCCAGCTGCTTAATGTCAGGTCAGTGAAAAAACAACATAATTTTGGGACCCAAATAAGGTCAGAAAAAACACTTGTACTTTGAGGATCAGTCGTACTCATGTTTAAACGCTTTATGCTATACAATAAATACTACTCTGACATCTTCACATGGAAATATAATATTGATCATAACCCTTCCAAAACTACAATCTATTTCTTGATCTTTGCTCCTTCCAGCCCAACTTGCTCTTCCAACAGTGTCTCCTGCCGGGAGCCAGCATGAGAGATCCCACCCATGACAAGGTCATGCAGAGAGGCCTGATGGGCAAGGCGAGTCAGGTCTCGAGGGGTCCTCTGTCTGAGCACCTACCCCAAAACCAAAATCTGTCTGTTTACTCTCTGCTATACTATACTCTTCTGACATTACCACCTTTTCTCTGGAAAAAGTTAACTCAGGGCTTCATTTAACAGTCTTCTGCATATGAAAAGAATGTTTCAGCTCAGACCCCTTTGATGGCTCTCTAACTTGCCTAACAGTTGGGGACTTTTACAACTTGTGAATTGTTTACAGCCCCCAACTGCGAGAGGCATGAAGCTTAAAGCATCTTAAAGACACAGAGCCTTTTTTAAAAAGCTAAAAATTATATTGGTAACAGGTTTCACTGTTGAGTCAATGACTGCTGCCAGGCCTCCATATTCTTTATCTTTTAGGCACTTGAAAGATATTAATCAATGTAATTGGGATATAGGAATAGGAATATAGTAGTTGTGATGTTAGCAACACTAGACTTTTGAGTTAATTACTTTTCTTTGTTATATATCACTGCACTCCTCTTGTTTCCTTGCTATGAAAGAATGTAACTTTATTTAGTGCTTTCTGAGAGTGGCACCAGACTTTGGGAAGAACAACACAAATAAGTCTTCTGGTTGACAAATCCTTATCAGAAAAGGGCCGTAAACTGTTAATTGGCCTTCTGGCCATAAGATGATGTAAATCACCTAAGACTTGTGTATACAACTAAGTATGCAGAGAAAAAGCCTGGTCTCAATAAGAGTCAGGGCTGCTGACGCTGCATAATTTTATATTATCCATTGATCTCTATGTAAAATCAAGAGTATATAAGGCCTTTCCAGATAATAGAGGTGGGGCCAGTCATTGGAAAGACTGGTTTCCCCCGTGTCTTCTTTTTTTACTCTATTTTCTGGCTGAATTCCCATCTGGGGCGTGGAGGCTTGCCATGTCTACTTACTTGCCCCGGCTTCTAAGATCCATGAGACAGGGAGCCCAAGGCAGGGCACTTTCCGCTATTCAAATGGAAGCGGGCGGCCTAACGTAGATGGTGCAAACTTCTTGTCCTGAAGTTTTATTGGCTTTCCACGTAAACTAAGTTATTCAGCCTCTTTTCTCCACTAAATTTTCCTACTACACTATCTATTCCTATTCTCTCTTTATATTTCTAATTAAATAAATAAGTTTTCCTCGCCTACGTTGTCTCACCGTCAAATTCCCTGGATCCACCGGGGCAGGACCCTGGCAGTTTCCAACTTAAAAAGGAAACTTTTTTATTTTCTTGTCTTAGATAAAAAAACAATGACCTGTTTTCTTAGACATTCTACATCCAATCCATCACCAAACTACATATATTTTCAAAACACATCCTGAATCTCAAAACTTCTCTCAATTTCAATCACAAAAACCTACATCCAAGTATCATCATCTCCACCTGGAATANTTAGACAAAAAAACAATGACCTGTTTTCTTAGACATTCTACATCCAATCCATCACCAAACTACATATATTTTCAAAACACATCCTGAATCTCAAAACTTCTCTCAATTTCAATCACAAAAACCTACATCCAAGTATCATCATCTCCACCTGGAATACTGCAAGAACTTTTTAACTGATCTCTTTGATTTCATCTATATATCTCTATAACCTGTTTTCAACAGAACCCAGAGTCTTTCTTTTTTTTTTTTTTAATTTAAATCAGATGTCTGCCTTTTGCTCAAAAGCAGCCAATGCTTCTCTTGTCATTCATACCCAAATCTCTATGACAGCCTACAAAGCCATATAGAATCGATACTGTCTCCTAATTCCACCTCCCTTGACCTCTCTGGAGGTGATTATGTCAATCTCCTACTGTTCTGCCCTTGAATTACTCCATTCCAACCACACTAGTTACTTGACTGTTTTCTTTTTGTATTTATTTTTAATTGACAAGTAATTGCTTTACACTACTGTGTTTGTTTCTGCCACTGCTGTTCTCAAAAACACTAGGCACACGTGCACCAGAGGACCTTCGTATTTGCTAACCTCTACCCGGCATGCCTGGATCTCTATGTGGCACAACCCCTCCTTTCTCTCATTTGTTGCTCAAAGGCTACCCCTTCAGCAAACTCCTCCAAGTTCATCCCATTTAAAACTCTAGACCTCCAGCTCCTTATTCCTATTCTCTGATTTGTTTTTCTATATTGTATTTATTCCCATCTGAATCACTATATATTTTATGCATTTATCTGGTTATTATCAGTATCCCTCTCCCCAGTAGAATGAAAACTCCATGAGAATGAATATTTTGACAATTTTGGCAACTGTTGTATCATTAGTGCCTAGGGCTGACTTGACACAAAGTGAAGGCTCAATAAATATGTTTGCATGAATAAATTGATTATTCAGAAAGAAGGGGTAAAGCTGAAAAATTTGTAATTTGGCAAGACACAGTGTGTTGGCATGGACACTATTAATAGTACACGGGCACTGTCTATAAACCATATTTCTCTTATTGCCATGATCAATACATTGCTTCTCATCAAGTGAATGGCCAAACTAGCATAACTATTATTCTGGGATAAAATGACCAGCTTCGCAATCAACTGCTCTTACATGCATAGCTCAATTCACCTTCCAAAGATCCTAAGAGCAATATACGGCCATCTCTGTGGAGTAGGGAATGGCAATCCACTCAGCATTCTTGTCTGGAGAATTCCATGGACAGAGGCGCCTGGTGGGCTACAATCCATAGGGTCGCAAAGAGTCAGACATAACTGAGCTACTAATGCTTGCTGGCAGTAAAGTGGTGTTTTCAAGAACCTCACTGTATTTATTGAGATCCTAACATGTGCTGAAAACAGAGCTTGAGGAATAGATATACAGAAGGACACAGCAAGTTTCATGGCTACAGAGTCTGAGTGTCTGAGGATGGCATGTCCTGGGAAATGTAGCATGGTATACTGTAGACAGCATTGGAATGAAATTAGAAAACATCACCCGATGTGACTTTCTGTTGCTCAAGATCACACTTCCATTCAATATCAGGAGAGAAGCAAAAGTGGGTATGGAAGCACAGAAAAGATACAGTTAGTTTTAACTCAGTAATTTTGATTACAGGCTTTCCTGGTGACTCAGTGGTGAAGAATCTGCCTGCCAATGCAGGAGACATGGGTTTGAGCCCTGGGTTGGGAAGATACCCTGGAGAAAGAAACGGCAACCCACTCCAGTATTCTTGCTTGGGAAATTCCATGGACAGAGGAGCCTGTTGGGCTACAGTCCATGGGGTCACCAAAGAGTCAGACGTGAATTAGCTACTAAACAACAGCAACAGTTGGGAATATAGGTGTTTAACAGTGTTTCTTAAAATATGGTGCTGTGCATTATTATCTAAATGAGAAATGTCATAAACACATTGAAAAGTGAAAATTCCTGGGCATCACCCCATAACTACAGAATCAGTGTGTATGAGTTAGGGAAGGACTTAAGAATGTACATATTAATAAAGCCCTCCAGGTGATTCACATCCATTTTAAGTTTTAACAATGGCAGAACTAAGGGAAATGTCATGCTTAAACTAAAACAAACCATCCTTTAAATCACTTAGTAATAACTGAAAAATTCCTTTTGGGGAAGGAAGTGAAAGAAGAGTCTCAGGAAGAGAGCTTGGACATTTCTACTCTTGGTAAAAGCTTTGTATTACATGTACTTCAACAACTTTTACAATGCAGGTCAAGACCAGAAGTTGATCGTTAAATTTGGCATTTTAAGTGCTAAATTTGGCATTTTAAGCCTTGGTTACGAAAATCAGCTAAGAACCTAAGTTGTTTAGTCCATGACCCAAGGTAAAAGCCTTAGTCAATTTTTTAAGAGCTATATTTTCACAAAAAAAGGCATAAAATTCATTTCTGTGATAGTATGTAATGTTAGAACAAAACATTTTAGTTACTACACCTTAGAGATTATTTGTAAAGCCTTCACAATACATATTATATCTTATTCCAAAATATAGGGCAATTTTAAAGGATTGCTTATAGCTGCCACTTTACAAAATGTCACAAAAGAATGGGGGGGGGGGTGGTGTGAGGAGGCTTGTTTTACCTAATAGAATCTTGAGCATTGTAATATCTAGGAATAAAATAATTCTGAAAGTGGAAAACTTTAGTATACAGATACCATTAATAATATACTGCTCATATATACAAGTAATACTGTTAAAAAATCTGTGAAGCAAATTACAATTAAGCTAAAATATGTCTCCATTTGGTCTGTTAATTTATGAGTCTTCTGCTTGCTGCTGCTGCTAAGTCACTTCGGTCATGTCCAAGTCTGTGAGACCCCATAGACAGCAGCCCACCAGGCTCCCCCGTCCCTGGGATTCTCCAGGCCAGGACACTGGAGTGGGTTGCCATTTCCTTCTCCACTTGTGCTTGCTAGGGACTGACAATTCATCTGGTTGCTTTTTTCTAACTATGCCTACTTATTTTATAACTGGAGGTACGCAAAAGAAGAAAATCACTTGAATGTAATAGTCAGTTGAACTTTAAACATTGCTGATTTCCAGGTTTTAACTAGGGCTGACAAAGTACAACCTGTATGCCAAGTTTGGGCCACAGTCTGTTTTTTATTGCTGGCAACCTCAAAATGTTTTTTATGTTCATAAAGAATTACAAAGAAAAACAAAAAATATGCAACAGAGATCTTAGATGTCACCCAAACCCTAAAATATCTACCAAGCGGCTGGCCATTTCAATAAACGTTTAGTGGCCCCTTTAGTATATGAAAATCCTAAAAAAAATCTAGTGATTAAGTAAATTTCTCTGCTTTCCATGAACAAGTCTAAGAAGGGCTCATTTTGGAATTCAGAAGACTGAATCAACAGGCTAAAATTAACACAAAGTAAGGCAGTAAATCAGAAAGAATACACGATATAGTAATAAAAAAGGAAGAGCCTAAATCAGTATAGTGGAAATTTGCGGGACCATTTAGTGACAAATATAGACCATTATCTCTATCAAGTTTCAATGATTTGGAAGTACTAGTATATTACTAAGACTATAATAATTGATATTAATGATAATAATATATAGTAAAAAAAAAAAAAAAAAACCTGTGACTACAAAATTAGGAGTATGGCTTCTAAAGAATATGTTTAAGTCTGTAATGAACTCTATTACAATGGTAGGAATTACATCTGTATAATACCCACTCTTACACTTGGTTTGTAGAGTTCAATCATGTTTGCTGAGCAAATGAAATAAGAGAGCTTCACCTTTTCAGTCTAGTAAAGAAACTGGTATTCAAAAGGCGACTTCCATAATGCGGCATCAACTCCCTGATAATACTGATATATAAGACAGCACTGTACATGAATATATATATCTTGTTCCTCAGTCCAGCATCTTCTGTCTTTATTGGGAGGGTTCATAATGCCAGTCACCCAAAGCCTTCCAGTTTTCTCCAACAGGCTTTTTCACTTCTGTCTTTGTATAACTTTTGAGAAAATAAAAAGCAAACAAAATATATATACACACACAGTATTGTCCCTTCTTCTGTATCTCATTATGTCTAACCCCAAAAATTTCTCAGTTATGTCTACAGTAACCTTATATTGCCTAATGTCAGAATGTTTTAACAGATGATAGAAAATCCTCTCTCGAACGCCTGGCTCAGTCACAGGGAAGAATCTGTGCTAGTTGGGTAACAGGCAGGAGGAGAAGGGGACGACTGAGGATGAGATGGTTGGATGGCATCACTGACTCGATGGATGTGAGTCTGAGTGAACTCTGAGAGATGGTAATGAACAGGGAGGCCTGGTGTGCTGCGATTCATGGGGTCACAAAGAGTCGGACACAACTGAGCGACTGAACTGAACTGAACGGAACTGAAGGGATTTCTGAAGTTTCCTGAAAGGCCTAGGATACCTAAGAAATGTGAACATGGGAGACATTGTGGCATCAAACTCTGCTCAAAATGATACAAGCTATACAATGAATTAAAACTAACACTGGCTCCTCCCACACTTAAAAATATATTTCACTGTTTAATCCTATCACTTTTTTCTTACCACTCTCTTTTGTAATACTTGAAAACCTTTCAGTCACAGTACAAAATAACAATTATTAGAATCAGAAGGCACGGGGATTTAATTGGATCACACAGAACTTGAAAGGTCATAAATTACTATCATACCATTTGGATGCTTTCCAAGATATGGGAAATGACACTATTTTTTAATCAGTAAAATAGGGAAAAAAATTACCTAAAATTTCAAAAGGACTTAAGTAATCAAAATGAAAGAGTTTCCTCATACAAGGTTGTCTTGTGCAATTTTTAAAAGTATATTTACCATATTTACATAATACATTCAAACATAAATGGCATTTAAATAACACTACAATGGGTATTATAAGTAGATTATCTACCACCAATACTTTTGAAAGAGGCTAAAAAATGGGTTAAATAACTTTCCTTACTATCCAATGTGTTTACAATCTTAATTACTAGCAACAAATAAAAGAAAAATGAAATGAATGTTTCAATAACTTCCAATTAAATGAATAGTTTCAGCTGTGTCTGTCTTAGCAATGAATCAAGAGAAAAGAGTGTGTGTAAAATACTATAAATAAAACTGTATGCATTCATTATTTGCATTAACTACAGAAATTCTCTGGGAGTGATTGAACATGACAAATTATACTTCTATTATCAGATGACATAGTAAAAAAAAAAAAAGTTAGACTGGTGACTAGAGCCTTAATCTCCTAGGATCTTCTAATTAGGAGTATGATTTTAGGAGTCACTCTAACTTTAGAGCCTGTGGTACAGATTCACCCACTGTTGTGTGTGAATTCCTATTATATAGGCTGTACGTTTAGGTTCTAGCATTTTGTATCAATATATAGTTATATGGGACTATAAAATGGTCATCAAAATAGACAGCCTCTTCTTCCTAAACACACACTAGATTATATTTCCTATTCATGTAGTAATTATGGGTGACCATTAGACTGAGCTTTAGACAAGGGAATGTGAGTGAATATGATATATGCCCATAAAATTCTCCACTTTCTCCCTAGCTAGCAAGGAGATGACTATGGCAATCTGGAAAGATAGGAGCTGAAGAGTGTGGGATGGAGGGCTCGCTTGTGAAACCATTCACCCACCTAAGATCACAACCTGATCTTAACTCACTGAAACTTCCAGTACTTTCATTTTAACAGATAGCACTATCTTAACTGGTATCCTATTTTGCTCAGGCTGCCACAATTAAACTTCACAGACCTGGTAGTTCATCAGTTCAGTTCAGTTCAGTTCAGTCGCTCAGTCGTGTCCGACTCTTTGCGACCCCATGAATCGTAGCACGCCAGGCCTCACTGTTCATCACCATCTCCGGGAGTTCACTCAGACTCA
>SJYT01045733.1:163881-189742 GCA_006410635.1 Cephalophus harveyi
GTCCGGCACTCAGCCTTCTTCACAGTCCAACTCTCACATCCATACATGACCACAGGAAAAACCATAGCCTTGACTAGACGGACCTTAGTCGGCAAAGTAATGTCTCTGCTTTTGAAAATGCTATCTAGGTTGGACATAACTTTTCTTCCAAGGAGTAAGCGTCTTCTAATTCCATGGCTGCAGTCACCATCTGCAGTGATTTTGGAGCCCAAAACAATAAAGTCTGACACTGTTTCCACTGTTTCCCCATCAGTAGAAATTCATCTCTCACAGTTACAGAAGCTGGAAGTCCAAGACCAAAGTCCTAGCATGGGTGCATTTTGGTGAGGGTCCTCTTCTTGGTTCATAGAAAAAGGTTAGGGATCTTCTTGGAGCTTTTTTTTTTTTTTTAAATTGTGTGAGCTCTTCATTGAATCACACAGGCTTAATTGCTCCATGGCATGTGGGATCAAACCCCACATTGGAAGGCAGATACTTAAACACTGGACCACCAGGGAAATCCCAGTAGCTTATTTTATAAAAGCACCAATCCTGTTCCTGGGGGCCCCACTCTCCCAACCAACCCCACTCTCCCAATCACCTCTCAAAGGCCCACCTACTAATATTATCACCTTCAGGGGTTAGGGTTGCTACATGAGGATTAGTGGGTGCAGGATGAGGGATAGTGACAGGGACACACATTTTTAGTCTAAAGCAACTAGTACAATTATACTTTGAAAGGCATCTTGTGTCACTGGAGACTAAGGGTGCCATTCACTCTATGAGTTATGGAGAACATTGAGTTGTGTACCTGGATTTCAGAAATGCAAGGGAGAACATCTGGTTCACTATAGACCAGGAATCATACCATTTTTCTGGCTGCCATATGGTAGAACCACAAGCTAGATAAATCACCTATGACCTGCACTGTCATTTGCAGGCTAGAGCTTATTTAGGTAAAAAAGATTCTGGGTCAGGGTCAGAGTAAGGCAGCCATAGTAGAAGTGGAACATCTACACTTTCTAAGTTAAACTATATATAACACTAGCATGCATTTCCTTTCTGCTGTCTCTTGATATTTATTAGTGCATTAATTCTGACTTTCAACTTGATGCAGGTGTCTAAGGTGTATCAAGAAGGGATTTGTGGTCCCTCAGTTTTACTTTCATGTACATCCTACAATTCAATAATTCAATAGAATAAAATGTGACATTCTAGGCAAGGGAGGAAATTTATGGTACAACAAGGCAAGGAAATTGGTCAAAATGAAGAATTTTGTGGACAGAGACAGGACAATTTTAAAATGTAAGTTTACTGAGCTATCAAAAGTTAAAGAGAATGTATCTGCACTCTTTCAAAAATTTTACTCTACTAACGTATATTCCCTCAATGTAGTCAGGCAAGGACTACAAATACTGATCTTCAACATGTCTAATCTATCATCTAAAAGTACTTTAGATTATTGTTGCAAGCAATGCATTGAAATGACTGTTTGGAAGCAAAGAATTAAATTAGAATCAAAATGAGGAAAGAATGATGGGTGGTATGCCTATGACTGATGCTGAAGCTGAAGCTCCAATACTTGGGCCACCTCATGTGAAGAGCCAACTCACTGGAAAAGACCCTGAGGCTGGGAAAGATTGAAGGCAGGAGGAGAAGGGGACGACAGAGGATGAGATGGTTGGATGGAATCACTGACTCAATGGACACAAGTTTGAGTAAACTCTAGGAGATGGTGAAGGACAGGGAAGCCTGGCGTGCTGCAGTCCATAAGGTCACAAAGAGTTGAACACAACTTAGTGACTGAAGACAGAAATGCCCAAGACAGGTGTTCAACAAATATTACTTTGTATCCAATATTAACCAGGCACTATGCAAAATACTAGGAGGAGATTATATGGTCCCTGCTCTCATGGATGTTAACTGCTAGTAGGACATTAACAATGACAAACAAAAGAACTTACTAAATACTATGAAGTGATGTGTACCAAATGCCCTGGTAATATATGTGTGCTTAGTCACTCAGTCATGTCTGACTCTTTGCAGCCCCGTGGAGCAAAGGCTTCTCTGTTCATGGGATTTTCAGGGCAAGAACGCTGAAGTGGGTTGCCATTCCCTTCTCCAGGGGATCTTCCCAACCCAGGGATCAAACCTGGGTTTCCCGCACTGTGGGCAGATTCTTTACCATCTGAGCTACTAGGGAAACTCCCTCCTGCATTGGAAAGCAGATTCTTTACCACTAGCACCACCTGGGAAGCCCCGTTAATATATAAGCATAATAATAAATGCAATTTATTCACCACTTATTTTGCATTATGCACTTATTCTTCACAAATCTTAATTCATTCTGCCTTTGCTAACAACCCTATGAAGCAGTTGTTATTACCATACTTTATAGGAGAATAAAATAAAGATCAGGAAAGGCCATAGAGCTTTCCTAAAACCATGAAACTAGTGAGTAGCAGAGCCGAGATTTGAACATGAACCTCTTAATCGCAAAACCCATACTTAAGAAACAGGAATGGCAAACTAGTAGAGGCATCTCAGATATTATTTTGAAGACACTGAAAAACTCAGCAGGAAAGAGTGCTGTGATTTATTACTAACGCCTCTTATGGGTGTGGAGTAGAAGAATGAGAATACAAATACCATAATTGACATTCCATTTGAAACATGCTACCTCTCATGGCTGTACCAGGTAAACAAAATGTGAGGATAAGGAAGGAGAAAAGTGAAATATATACAATGCTTAAAATAGATGGGATTAGTAAAGTGAAGTAGAGATACAGCTCAAAGGCTATGTTGGTTGTTTTTTTTTTTTTTCCTTTTTGAAGCCCATGAGTTTATTCTAGGTTTGTTAGTCACAGGGGTAACCACACACTTCACTGAGGTGGTTGGCAGCACCACAAAACTGCCAGATACAAATCTAATCTGTTGGTCTAACCTGAGTGCAAATTTTTCTTTCCTCATAGAACTCAAAGAAGAGAAATGAGACTATCCTTTTTGAAATGAAACAGTTCCTTTACAAAAAGAAAAATATCCACAAAAATATTTAAATGTACATTTTAGTTGAAGCTGTTAGTTCCCTAGCTTACCACAAACAGAATCAGTACACATGGGCTATGAGTGCATTCAACATGGTCCTGCATCATGAGGGCAGGAAACCCTTCAGTGTAGTTAGAGGACTCTAAGTTACAAAGCGATATATCAGATCACCAGCTTTTTTTAAAATAGGAATGACTAAGCTCCACTAATTCACAATCAAGTTAACATTTTATTGCTCTACTGCCTAGGTCAAGGGACAATATATGAGAAGCTCTAAATTCAATGAAGATGACACTTTTCTTTCACTACTATGATTTTAAAGATGTCGATGAAAACTCTAAATTTTGTTATGAAACAGTTTTAAATAAAATGAAACAGATACTCAAATCCTCCCAGGAGTCCAAACGAGAGCAAGTTGTTACGGTATATGTAGGCTCATGTGGTTTTCAGTGGAGTTGTGTTTCCATTGGCTACATCAATTTCAGTGATCACATATTCCTGAAGGCACCATGGATGGGATTACACCTTTGGACAAAATTCTTAATTATGATATACTGACTGTGTTGTCAGTGTACACAAGCTTTTAACCATATTACTCAGGAAATAAGATGAAGCCAGGGGTTAGCTGCCAGCACAATGATAACTCTATCTGATCAGAGGTGAACAGAGGACTGTTTCTATTTTTCTAGCTCAGTCAGATATGTAAGTGCCACTTCTCCAGAGGTGATGTGGGTGCTTGAATACTGTCAAAGGAGCTAATAGAGAAACATATCTTGGAAATTTCTCATCTGGCTCTGATTTTCTCAGACAATAAAAGAAATACAGATTTATCTCTGTATCTCTGTTTATCTAGTAAAGGGACCTGATATATTATGTTGGTGCAAAAGTAATTATGGTTGTGCATTGTTGAACTTTGCCATTTGATACTGAAATACATTCTTAAGTAAATATGGATATATTATATATCATCTTAATGCACATTTCTTGCCTTTTTTTTTTTTTTGCTAATAAATTTTTACTTGCTGTTTATTTTATATGTATTTTAGGCTATGGAATTGATGTTAGACCAAAAGCAACTTTGAATAATTTTCTTATCAGAGGGGTCATAAAGCAGTGGAGACAACTGACAACATCAACAATGCATTTGGCCAAGGAATTGCTAATGAACGTGCAGTGCAGTTGTGGGTCAAGAAGCTTTGCCAAGGAGTCAAGAGCCTTGAAGATGAGGAGCCTAGAGGACAGCCATTGGAAGTTGACACTATCAATTGAGAGTAACCATCAAAGTTGATCCTCTTACAGCTACATGAGAAGTTGCCCAAAACAATGCCAACCATTCTATGGTCATTTGGCATTTAAAGAAGATTAGAAAGGCAATAAAGCTCGATAAGTGGATGCCTCATTAGCTGATCAAAAAAAATAAATCATCGTTTTGACATGTCTTCTCCTCTTATTCTTTGCAACAATGATCCATTTCTCAATTGTATTGTGATGTGCAATGAAAAGTGGATTTCATACGACAGCAGGTGATGACTAGTCAGTGGTTGGACCATGAGGAGGTGCCAAAGCACTTTCCAAAGCCAAACTTGCACCAAAAAAAGGGTCACGGTCAATATGTGGTAGCTTGCTGGCCTGTCTGATCCACTATAGTTTTCTGAGTCCTGGCGAAACCATTACATCTGAGAAGTATGCTTAGCAAATCGATGAGATAAACTAACAACTGCAATAATTGCAGCCAGCGCTGGCCAACAGAATGGGCCCAATTCTTCTCCACGACAATGCCCAACCACACTGACACAACCAATGCTTCAAAAGTCACACAAATTGGGCTACAAAGCTTTGCCTCACCCATGATATTTACCTGACCTCTCACCAACTGACTGCCACTTTTTTTAAGCATCTTGACAATCTTTTGTGGGGAAAATGCTTCCACAACCAACAGGACACAGAAAATGCTTTCTGAGAGTTTGTCAAATCCTGAAGTACAGATTTTAATGCTATAGAAATAAACTTATTTCTTGTTGGCAAAAGTGTGTTGATTGTAACAATCCCCATTTTGATTAACAAAGATGTTTGAGCCAGTCATAGTGATTTAAAATTCAGGGTCTAAAATTGTATTATCTTTGTACCAACCTAACAGAAAGAGTCCAATAACTATTTCTGAGTAACAAACTATTCATTCCATAATTATTTAAGAATTTGTATAGTAATTGTACAATATACAAAAAGAGCTTCCTACTTCTCCTATCATTTTGGGGACTGGTAATCTGGTAATGAACCTATCCTCCTGGTTAAATTCTCCAAAATCCACTTCTACATACTTGATAGAATAAACTATAAATATAGGTGAATAAGTAAGAATGTGCATGCACTGGAAAACAAAGTAATTTTGTTGATAATATCCTGATTTGCATTATACATTTGTCGTTGTTCAGTTGTTCAGTCCTGTCCAACTCTTTGGGACCCCCACAGACTGCAGCACACCAGGCTTCCCTGTCATTCACCATCTCCCAAAGTTTGCTCAAACTCATGTTCATTGAGTGAGTGATGTCATCCAACCATCTCTGTCGTCCCCTTCTCTTCCTGCCTTCAATCTTTCCCAGCATCAGGGTCTTTTCTAATGAAACTGCTCTTCCCATCAGGTGGCCAAACTATTGGAGCTTCAGCTTCAGTATCAGAACTTCCAATGAATATATTAGGGTTGATTTCCTTTAGGATGGACTGGTTGGATCTCCTTGCAGTCCAAGCGACTCTCAGTAGTCTTCTCCAACACCACAGTGCAAAAGCATCAATTCTTCAGCACTCAGCTTTCAGCGCCTTGGGCTTCCCTGGTAGCTCACCTGGTAAAGAGTCCGCCTGCAATGCAGGAGACCTGGATTTGACCCCTGGATTGGGAAGATCCCCTGGAGAATGGAAAGGCTAACCACTCCACTATTCTAGCCTGGAGAATTACAGTCCATGGGGTCGCAGAGAGTTGGACACAACTGTGTGACTTTCAGCCTTCTTTATGGTCCAATTCTCACATCCACACATGACTACTGGAAAAACCATAGCTTTGACTATATGGACCTTTGTCGGCAAAGTAACGTCTCTGGATTATACATAATTTCATTCAATCTTAGAAAACAATATCTCAAAAAGAGAAGGGTTTTCAAAAGAAAATATTTTCACCAAACTTTGCAAACTTGAAGCTTTCCTCTTACTTCTCTGATATGTTCTAATCATCTGATATATTCCAATCATCTGATACATTCCTAAAGAAGTGTATGCATGTCTCTTTCTGGCTTCCATTCAGGCATCACAGTCCCATATACTGTGTATCTCACATCTCTCTCTGACTTCTTCCCCAAATTCATTTACCTTATGTGCAGCTTACTTTAACTAGGTGTTAAAACAATATGATTTTGCTAACATTCATTAATGTGAGCAAAATTATTTAATAATAAGGTAATTTTCCAAGGAGCATATGTTCTTTTTCAGGATAGTTGCTTACTCACCATGTATAGGTCTAATCGGCAAGTTTTAGGCATAATGACAAGTATTCTTGGAGGCAGCCCTATGAACATGAGATACCTTGTCTTTCTATGACTTAATCTAGTCCTAGTTTTCAAATGAGCCATGTGCTTATGTTTTCTATTAATTTGGTGAAAAATGCTTTTAAAAAGACAGTAGCTTAATATTAAGTATAGATTCACTATGCACTGCATTAAAAATATCCAAAGTATGTGGATATAGTTTTAATTTATCCTTTCTCAAGAATGGATTTTCTGGAGAGCATATACACACAGACACACACATCACACACTATGAAAAATATGCATTTGTATACTTTCTTTATGAAATGTGAGCATGCCAGTTATTCCCAGCAAATGAATTTAATTAGTTTACACAGTGTAGCCCTTCTCAAAACAAAATTACTTAGAGAAGATAAGAGCTTTAGAGCTCTAGTCATGGAATTACTGTGCATCCTTGCATTTTTAAAATACATCTGTGAGGACTCACTCTGAAAGCACTACTTCCTCACTCCAGGAGGAAGCAGTTGAGGGATCTTCCACTCCTTACAAGTACATAGGGGTCTTGTGTTTCATAGCAATTTTAACAAACTAATCTGCATAGACACTCTGCTCCTCTTTCTTCTTCCTCTGTTACATTTTTCTTCAATCTTTTCTAATGCGTAACTATCTCCTCTGTGCCTACTGTGCTGAGCCTGTGTTGAGCTGAAGGGATAATCACAAGAAGGTACATGGCATGCTCCATGTCTCTGGAGCATGTATACACCAGGACATTGAAAACTGTCCATTGCAGCTTGAACCACAATAGGTTATGAAAAAATTTAAAGAATAACCACTGTTCAAAAGAAGTGTGAGTCACAGTATATATATACATACTAGGTTGCAGGGTGAAATATATTACTCTGTATCATAGGACAAGGGTTTAAAAAGCAGTTTAATTAAGGAAATGATCCAGTTGCAGTCTTCATAAGAGTAAATACTACTTCACCAACAAACCCAAATAATGCCCCTCTTTATGGAATGATGCTAAAGCTGAAACTCCAGTACTTTGGCCACCTCATGCGAAGAGTTGACTCATTGGAAAAGACTCTGATGCTGGGAGGGACTGGGGGCAGGAGGAGAAGGGGACGACCGAGGATGAGATGGCTGAATGGCATCACTGACTCAATGGATGTGAGTCTGAGTGAACTCCGAGAGATGGTAATGAACAGGGAGGCCTGGCATGCTGCGACTCATGGGGTCGCAAAGAGTCGGACACGACTGAGCGACTGAACTGAACTTATGATCCAAAATAGTGATTACTAGCTTTCCTTTCCTTTGGATAAACATGGCATAATATAATTTTGGGATTTGAAATAGCTCAACTGGAATTCCATTTCCTCCACTAGCTTTGTTCGTAGTGATGCTTCCTAAGGCCCACTTAACTTCACATTCAAGGATATCTGGCTCTAGGTGAGTGATCACACCATCGTGATTATCTGGGTCATGAAGATCTTTTTTGTATAGTTGTTCTGTGTATTCTTGCCACCTCTTCTTTCAAATCCTAAAAGATGATGCTGTGAAAGTGCTGCACTCAATATGCCAGCAAATTTGGAAAAACTCAGCAGTGGCCACAGGACTGGAAAAGGTCAGTTTTCATTCCAATCCCAAAGAAAGGCAATGCCAAAGAATGTTCAAACTACTGCACAATTGCACTCATCTCACATGCTAGTACAGAGAAGGCAATGGCGACCGACTCCAGTGCTCTTGCCTGGAAAGTCCCATGGGTGGAGGAGCCTGATAGGCTGCAGTCCATGGGGTCACTAAGAGTTGGACACGACTGAGCGACTTCACTTTCACTCTTCATGCATTGGAGAAGGACATGGCAACCCACTCCAGTGTTCTTGTCTGGAGAATCCCAGGGATGGAGGAGCCTGGTGGGCTGCCATCTATGGGGTTGCACAGAGTGGGACACGACTGAAGCAACTTAGCAGCAGCAGCAGCACATCCTAGTAAAGTAATGCTCAAAATTCTCCAAGCCAGGATTCAGCAAAACGTGAACTGCAAACTTCCAGATGGTCAAGCTGGTCTTAGAAAAAGCAGAGGAACCAGAGATCCAATTACCAAGTCTGCAGAATCATCAAAAACGCAAGAGAGTTCCAGAAAAACATCTATTTCTGCCTTATTGACTATACCAAAGCTTTTGACTATGGATCACAATAAACTGTGGAAAATTCTGAAAGAGATGGGAATACCAGACCACCTGACCTGCCTCTTGAGAAATCTGTATGCAGGTCAGGAAGCAACAGTTAGACCTGGACATGGAACAACAGACTGGTTCCAAATAGGAAAAGGAGTACATTAAGGCTGTATATTGTCACCCTGCTTATTGAACTTATATGCAAAGTACATCATGAGAAATGCTGGGATAGATGAAGCACAAGCTGGAATCAAGATTGCTGGGAGAAATATCATAACCTCAGATATGCAGATGACACCACCCTTATGGCAGAAAGTGAAGAGGACTAAAAAGCCTCTTGTTGAAAATGATAGAGGAGAGTGAAAAAGGTGGTTTAAAGCTCAACATTCAGAAAACTAAGATCATGGCATCTGGTCCCATCACTTCGTGGGAAATAGATGGGGAAACAATGGAAACAGTGTCAGAATTTATTTTTTGGGCTCCAAAATCACTGCAGATGGTGATTGCTGCCATGAAATTAAAAGACACTTACTCTTTGGAAGGAAAGTTATGACCAACCTAGATAGCATCTTAAAAAGCAGCCACATTACTTTGTCAACAAAGGTCCGTCGAGTCATGGCTATGGTTTTTCCATCATGTATGGATGTGAGAGTTGAACTATAGAGAAAGCTGAGCACTGAAGAACTGATGCTTTTGAACTATGGTGTTGGAGAAGACTCTTGAGAGTCCCTTGGACTTCAAGGAAATCCAACCAGTCCATGCTAAAGGAAATCAGTCCTGGGTGTTCATTGGAAGGACTGATGTTGAAGCTGAAACTCCAATCCTTTGGCCACCTGATGCAAAGAGCTGACTCATTGGAAAAGACCATGATGCTGGGAAAGATTGACAGCAGGAGGAGAAGGGGACGACAGAGGATGAGCTGGTTGGATGGCATCACTGACTCAATGGACATGGGTTTGGGTGTACTCCGGGTATTGATGATGAACAGGGAGGCTTGTCGTGCTGTGGTTCATGGGGTCACAGAGAATCGGACACTACTGAGCAACAGAACTGAACTGAATATAATTTTTGCTAGTTCATGTGACTAGTTTATTCATTCAGCTATTCTTACACTGCTATATTAACCACACACTAATCTTAATAATGGCTGGATGGCATCACTGACTTGATGGATGTGAGTCTGAGTGAACTCCATGGACACGGAGGCCTCACGTGCTGCGATTCATGGGGTCGCAGAGAGTTGGACATGACTGAGTGACTGAACTGAACTGACATATATATCAAGCACTATATGCACATAAATTAACTACAAATAAACAGCAAGATTTTCTCAGCAAATTCAAACAGTAACTCTGGTTTCCTCATCATGGAGAAGTAGAATTTTAGTTATTTTCTACATCGGCTATGAGAATCAGTACCCATTTGCTTTCTATTTAGCCCTATAACTGGGTTTCTATGCAGCTTTTGAAGCTTGGAATTGGGTTGGAATCCCTTTGAAAAGTTTGTCTTGGCATAATCCCCATTCCCTGTTTCTACTGTACTTGATTTCACCTTTTTGAGTGCTTGAGTTTTGTGCCTTTCTTTTTCCCCTTTCTGGTAAGATATGAGACAATGTCATTAAAGTCTTCATTGCTTTTTCTGTCTCAAAGAGAGGTAATCCTACCCGCACAGAACCCTCCAATATCTTTACTGCCTCTCTGATTCTTCAACCCCTACCTTTTTTCAAGTCTTTAATTTTTGTAAAAAAAAAAAAACAAACGCAAAATAAGTTTATAATGACTATTTCTAATTATCACAATCAGTATTCTATACTCTGGGCTACGCTTGTGGAAATGATAGTTCCTGTGATAGCTGTGTGATTTAGAAACTTAAGGTTATAACTTTTTTCTGAAACAATATTTTAAATATTCAGTGATATAATTCTCTTTAACTTCAAATGCTTTTTTTTCAGTCATTCAGTTGCGTCTGACTCTTTGCGACCCCATGAATCACAGTAAGCCAGGGCTCGCTGTCCATCACCATCTCCCGGAGTTCACTCAAACTCATGTCCATCGAGTTGGTGATGCCACCCAGCCATCTCATCCTCTGTCATCCCCTTCTCCTCCTGCCGCCAATCCCTCCCAAGATCAGAGTCTTTTCCAATGAGTCACCTCTTCACAGGAGGGGGCCAAAGTATTGGAGTTTCAGCTTCAAAATCAGTCCTTTCAATGAACACCCAGGACTGATCTCCTTTAGGATGGACTTGTTGGACATCCTTGCAGTCCAAGGGACTCTCAAAAGTCTTCTCCAACACCACAGTTCAAAAGCATCAATTCTTCGGCGCTCAGCTTTCTTCACAGTCCAACTCACATCCATACATGACCACAGGAAAAACCATAGCCTTGACTAGACGGACCTTAGTCGGCAAAGTAATGTCTGTTTTTGAATATGCTATCTAGGTTGGTCATCACTTTCCTTTCAAGGAGTAAGCTTCTTTTAATTTCATGGTTGTAATCAGATCTGCAGTGATTCTGGAGCCCCAAAAACTATTTCCACTGTTTCCCCAACTATTTCCCATGAAGTGATGGGACCAGATGCCATGATCTTCATTTTCTGAATGTTGAGCTTTAAGCCAACTTTTTCACTCTCATCTTTCACTTTCAGCAAGAGGCTTTTTAGTCCTCTTCACTTTCTGTCATAAGGGTAGTGTCATCTGCATTTCTGAGGTTATTGATATTTTTCCCAGCAATCTTGATTCCAGTTTGTGCTTCATTTCTCATGATGTACTTTGCCTATAAGCTAAATAAGCAGGGTGACAATATACATCCTTGACGTACTCCTTTTCCTCTTTGGAACCAGTTTGTTGTTCCATGTCTAGTTCTAACTGTTGCTTCCTGACCTGCATACAGGTTTCTCAAGAGGCAGGTCAGGTGGTATGGTATTCCCATCTCTTTCAGAATTTTATTTTTAGCTCTTCACTTTCTGCCATAAGGGTGGTGTCATCTGCATCTCTGAGGTTATTGATATTTCTCCCAGCAATCTTGATTCCAGCTTGTGTTTCTTCCAGCCTAGCGTTTCTCATGATGTACTCTGCATAGAAGTTAAATAAGCAGGGTGACAATATACAGCCTTGACATTTTGGAACCAACCTTGACATTTTGGAACAGCCTTTTCCTATTTGGAACCAGTCTGTTGTTCCACGTCCAGTTCTAACTGTTGCTTCCTGACCTGCATTCAAGTTTCTCAAGAGGCAGGTCAGGTGGTCTGGTATTCCCATCTCTTTCAGAATTTTCCACAGCTTATTATGATCCACACAGTCAAAGGCTTTGGCATAGTCAATAAAGCAGAACATGTGATCTTCTATTATTTACTTTGTTTCTTTTGTCTTGTTTTATACACTCAATTTCCAGACACTGAATTTGAAGAAACAGGATGATGTTGTGGTTATTAAAGCACCAATGACCTAAGATATTTATTAAGTTATTGTTCTTTTCACATGCTAATTATAATTTGTAACAATGTAGCAAATCTGTAATTTGTGTAGACCTCTACTTTGACAATATAGAAATGATCTTTTTTGTTAAAAAATAATAATTTTCTGTACTAAATCAACAGTAAATGTTGTCACACATTTTCAGTGAATAAAATTCTGCCATCAAATACCATTTGTGATTATTTAATTTTACTCTTTATGGTAATATTATATGCCTTTCAGGGGAAAGTCTACATTACTTTATAGGTGGAAATTACAGACCTTTCACCTTTTAAAAATTGTGGAACCAGCAAAACATCTGAGAAAGAGAAAAGCTAAATAAAAATGCAATATAAAGTTATTTTGTGATGTGATGTCTTCTTAGATGACTTATATGTTGTTAGTTAACATTGTAGAGGTGAAGTCGCTCAGTCGTGTCCGACTCTTTGCGACCCCGTGGACTGTAACCTATTAGGCTTCTCCGTCCATGGGATTCTCCAGGCAAGAATACTGGAGTGGATTGCCATTTCCTTCTCCAGGGGATCTTCCCGACCCAGGGATCGAACCCGGGTCTCCCGCATTGGAGGCAGACGCTTTAACCTCTGAGCCACCGGGGAAGCCATTAACATTGTAGAGATCCCCTTTAAGATATTTTCATCCCTGTAAAACTTAAAACCTGGAAATCATCATTCATTGCATTCATTTTATTGGAAAATTCTTACTTTTTATAAGATTTTCTATGGATGGTAATATACTTGATTGGTGAACTAATTTCATCTTCTAAAATGAGGATTCTTGAATTCAAAGAACAACTGTGTTGTCCCCATAGCACTAGAACATCCCCACTTTTGTGTAATCCACAGTGACATTTGCAGTTGGACTCACTCCTAGGGGATTAATCAGCTTTTGAACAGCCAGTGCTCATGCCAGATACAGACTGGCAGGAAGCTGATGAGGCAGCACAATGAATGATCTACCATAAAGGCCATGGGCAAGAGGTGGCCATTAGTCTAGAGCTCAGTAATGCACTCTTCAAGTACATTACTCACCAATCCATCAGGCAACCTACTACAGGACCAAGAGATTCCAGCGCTTTTAAATCTGTAATGCAATGGCTGCCAGCCTGCTCTACATGCCCTAGGTTACAAGGGCACAGTAGTGTAGGAGGAAGGCAATTCATTTGGTGTCATAGCCAGTATTTTTTCTCTTCTTTCTTCTGTGTGTACTTAAGAAATAGGCTTTCCATTATCCACAGATTAATAGTGGAGAGAATGCTCTGGTGTCTCTATTAGCATTAACTACTGACAGATACTTTCCCAGTGCCTAATCGGCAGAATTTTCATTAGCTAAAATGAGAAAAACCTGTATAGGAAAATATATATTATTTTTCATGCAAAATTACAGCTACTTGAATTTTCTACTAAAATAGACTATCAAAACAAATACAACTTGGTAAATAAAAGTCACAGACATATAAATATGTCAAAACTTAGCTGTAAATCAAAAGTAGCATTTAAAAAAATTCAGGAATGATTTACCATTTTTAAAGTCTCTCTATGCATATGCTATAATTATAATTGCAAATGAAAATTCAGGCAAAAAAAAGTGATGTTTACTAATGATAAAATTTCCTAATGATAAATTTGTAGCTAATAAAAATATGCAATTAAACAAAGTACAGTTAAAGACAAAGAGAGAGGTCATTGGTTTAACTTAATTATAGTAGCACTATTTATCCTGATAGTACAACTTCCTACTTCTTTAATGTTTCAGTTTCTTTTTCTTTCACGATGATAGTAGATGTGATTTAATTTTTGAATGCTCTTACTTAGTAATGTGAAAGGTTGGCAAATCTATGTTCCCACTTTTTAAAAATATTTATTTATTTTGGCTGCATTGAGTCTTACTTGCAGCATACGGGATATTTGTGGAGGTGTGTGGGCTCTCTAGTTGTGATGTGCAGGCTTAATTGCCCCGTAGCATGTGGGATCTTAGTTTTCTGACCAGGGCTCAAACCCTCATCTCCTGCTTTGGAAGGTGAATTCTTAACCACTGGACCACTAGGGAAATTCTGATGTTCCCACTTTTTAAAGTAGCTTGTAAAATCTGAGGGTGTAAGAAGCACAGATCCAGAGCATTCCATGAATGTAGCAGGGGAATGGGAGAAGTGTTGTCTCAGTAGCTGTTGTGTCCTGCTAATGACCACCTGTGGGGTCAACAAGGTGCTAATCTGATGGGAAAGTAGGGAATTAGGAATTAAGAATTCTTGCTTTAGAAAGACACTGTTAAAGAGAAGGTTTAAACATTGAATACGGTTGGTTAGAATCCCATTTGGGGGTTCACTACAACACAAAAGTCTTATTCTTGTATGTATCCTTGGCATAGGCTTGGTAGATATGCAGATGAGAGAATGGGGGCAGTTTTAGCAGCTGTTTATGGCCAGTATCTCTTCTGACTGGTTGATGTCCATGCAATAGATGTCAATGATTAAGATTTTTTTTTGAAGATTAAAAAATTTTTTTTAATATTTTTTATTTTACTTTACAATACTGTATTGTTTTTTTAAATATAGCCCCTGGTGTGTGATGGAATTCCAGCTGAGCTATTTCAAATCATGAAAGATGATGCTGTGAAAGTGTTGCACTCAATATGCCAGCAAGTTTGGAAAACTCAGCAGTGGCCACAGGACTGGAAAAGGTCAGTTTTCATTCCAATCCCAAAGAAAGGCAGTGCCAAAGAATGCTCAAACTACTGCACAATTGCACTCAACTCACATGCTAGTAAAGTAATGCTCAAAATTCTCCAAGCCAGGCTTCAGCAATACGTGAACCGTGAACTCCCTGATGTTCAAGCTGGTTTTAGAAAAGGCAGAGGAACCAGAGATCAAATTGCCAATATCCGCTGCATCATCGAAAAAGCAAGAGAGTTCCAGAAAAACATCTATGTCTGCTTTATTGACTATGCCAAAGCCTTTGATTGTGTGGATCACAATAAACTATGGAAAATTCTGAAAGAGATGGGAATACCAGACCACCTGACCTACCTCTTGAGAAATCTGTATGCAGGTCAGGAAGCAACAGTTAGAACTGGACATGGAACAACAGACTGGTTTCAAATAGGAAAAGGAGTACATCAAGGCTGTATATTGTCACCCTGCTTATTTAACATATGCAGAGTACATCATGAGAAATGCTGGGCTGGAAGAAACACAGCTGGAATCAAGATTGCTGTGAGAAATATCAATAACCTCAGATATGCAGATGACACCACCCTTATGGCAGAAAGTGAAGAGGAACTCAAAAGCTTCTTGATGAAAGTGAAAGAGGAGAGTGAAAAAGTTGGCTTAAAGCTCAACATTCAGAAAACGAAGATCATGGCATCTGGGGAAACAGTGGAAATAGATGGGGAAACAGTGGAAACAGTGTCAGACTTTATTTTTTTGGGGCTCCAAAATCACTGCAGACGGTGACTGCAGCCATGAAATTAGAAGATGCTTACTCCTTGGAAGGAAAATTATGACCAACCTAGATAGCATTTTCAAAAGCAGAGATATTGCTTTGCCAACTAAGGTCCGTCTAGTCAAGGCTACGGTTTTTCCTGTGGTCATGTATGGATGTGAGAGTTGGACTGTAAGAAGGCTGAGTGCTGAAGAATTGATGCTTTTGAACTGTGGTGTTGGAGAAGACTCTTGAGAGTCCCTTGGACTGCAAGGAGATCCAACCAATCCATTCTGAAGGAGATCGGCCCTGGGATTTCTTTGGAATGAATGATGCTAAAGCTGAAACTCCAGTACTTTGGCCACCTCATGCGAAGAGTTGACTCATTGGAAAAGACTCTGATGCTGGGAGGGATTGGGGGCAGGAGGAGAAGGGGACGACAGAATTGGTGTTGGAAAAGACTCTTGAGAGTCCCCTGGACTGCAAGGAGATCCAACCAGTCCATTCTGAAGGAGATCAGCCCTGGGGTTTCTTTGGAAGGAATGATGCTAAAGCTGAAACTCCAGCACTTTGGCCCCCTCATGCGAAGAGTTGACTCATTGGAAAAGACTCTGATACTGGGAGGGTTGGGGGCAGGAGGAGAAGGGGATGACCGAGGATGAGATGGCTGGATGGCATCACTGACTCGATGGACGTGAATCTGAGTGAACTCCGGAAGTTGGTGATGGACAGGGAGGCCTGGCGTGCTGTGATTCATGGGGTCGCAAAGAGTCGGACACGACTGAGTGACTGAACTGAACTGAAACTGAACTGAATGCAAGGATAAGGAAAACCACATATTTTGTAGTGAAATTAGAAGTAATAAAGGATCTAACTTCTAAGGGTTCCCTGGAGCCCCCTTCAGAATCTCACAAATGACTCCATCAACCTCCTCATCTGGCTTTCCCTCAAGAACTAGTATTCAATATAAATAGAACACTTGTATTGTTCTCTACTTTATTTGAGCAAATGAATAGCATTTCTATTTTATTAAGGCTAAACAAAATGGAGATAGCAGATTGGAACATTATTTCTATAAGAATGTGCTGTGCTCAGTCACTCAGTTGTGTTTAACTCTTTGCGACCCCATGGACTATAGCCCATCAGGCTCCTCTCTCCATGGAATTCTCCAGGCAGGACTACTGGAGTGGGTTACCATTTCCTTATCCAGGGGATCTTCCCGACCTAGGGATTGAACCGGAGTCTCTGGTGTCTCCTGCATTGGCATGCGGATTCTTTACCACTAGGGCCACTCTCTACCACTGAGAAGCCCCTTCTATAAGAATACACATTCCTAATCCAAAACAACCAGATTCCAGACAGAGAATTTATAGACTGAGAACTGCCTGGAGTGGGAACTCATTTATGTTCTGGTTTCTCACTCAGTACCAGTTTCACTGATGCTGCGGCCGCTAGCTTGTCCTTTCGCATAAACATGCAGGGACATGGTGCAAAAGGAGAAAATCAGAACAGATAGCCCACAGAAAAAGTTAATTCACCTCTGTTTAGAGAAATTGAATTGAATGATGCAGTGAATAAAATATTTCTTTCATATATGCAACATAGATGAATCAATGTCACTCTGAGAAATTTAACTTTTTAATTTGCTAACTTGGTGTTTGTATTTTAAGAGCAATTGCAAAATAATAATCTATTTTTCTCTTGTAAGTGTCAAAAAAGATGATATTGTGGGGAAAGCAGCTCCAACTATTACTCCAGGATGGCTAGAACAAGCACGCACTCTTCATTTTTCTTTGCTAGTCCCTGACTCCCTTGCCTTTATTTCTATGAAGGCAAGAAACAAAATCAGGGTAGGATTATGAATTTGCGTAACAGTATATTCAGCAATCTAGCTGCATGAAATTTATGCAAATCCTCTGCTAAGTACTCTGCAGTTAACAATCAACTAACATTACGTAAATATCACAGGTATAGTAAATAAACAAAATCAGACATTCACATCAATAATATTAAAAGAACACAGCTTTAATAAAGAATATAAACTATTTTCTTTTTGGAAAAAAAACTTTGTTCTAAGAGTCTTGGTAAAAATACTACTCTATGTACTACTGCACTTAAAGAAAAAAACAACATAATACTTTAAATTTCACCAGAAATAGTAACCCATTTTACAAATCATTTCTTAAACTTAAGAAACTCTTTTATATAGGAAAATTCTCTTGAAGCAAAGTATTTGTGTAGCCTATTAAAATCACAAAATTAGCTACATGAGCTTCTTGCTCTCTTGAATATGATTAAAATAATTCTTTAAAAAGTTCAAATACAAGGTAAGGTGTATTCTTCATGTTTCTCTCTCTCCCTCCCTCTCTCTCTCCTCCCACAGCTCTCTCTCACACACACAGAAAGCTTTTTTGCTATTCACTTGTAAACTCAAATCACTTAACTCCTGGTAGTTACAACAAAATACAGCAAAAAAAAAGCAATTTTATGTTCAATAGTGGATATGCTCTAATGTTGAAGAGTGAGTCAAATTAAGGACAGAGAATTTCTTTGCTTTTGTTTACATAAATGTGAAAATGTATAGCTATTATGTGCAAAATTAATAATTTTTCATATTCTAATAAAATGACCAGTCTTTTTAAAATTTTATTTTTAATTGGGGGATAATTGCTTTACAATATTGTGTTGGCTTCTGCCATACAACAACATGAATCAGTCATTAGTATACATATGTCCTCTCCCTCTTGAACCTCCCCATCAATCCTCACCCCAATGCACCTCTCCAGGTTGTCACAATTTCGCATGTCGAGCTCCCTGTGTTATACACCAATTTCCCATAGCTATCTGTTTTACATATAGCATTTGTGTGTGTTTCAGTGCTATTCTCTCAATTTGCCTCACCCTCTCCTTCCCCCAGGCTACCCTTGTTGCTTAGCTGGTAAAGAATCCGCCTGCAATGTGGGAGACCTGGGTTTGATCCCTGGGTTGGGAAGATCCTCTGGAGAAGGGAAAGGTTACCCACTCCAGTATTCTGGCCTGGAGAATTCCACTGACTGTATAGTCCATGGGGTCACAAAGAGCTGGACATGACTACCACTGTGTCCAAAATCTGTTCTGTGTCTGAGTCTGTAGTCAGGCCCTGCAAATAGGTTCATCAGTACCATCTTTCTAGATTCCATATATACATATTAATATTCAGTATTTGTTTTTCTCTTTCTGACCTACTTCACTCTGTATAACAGGCTCTAGATTCATCCACCTCACTAGAACTGACTCAAAACAGTCATTTTTAAATAACATTTTGAGTAAAGAAGAAATTTGTCCAAGACCAAGTTGTTTTTTTTTTTTTTAAATCAGGCAAAAACATAATGGTAAATTTAGCCTATTTTTTTTTTCTTATCTTCCTTTTTTATCCCCCCTCCTACTCTTTCTCCCAAAGAATGAATGAAACTGGGAAGAAATATCAGTCTGATGTATGGTAAATGGTCTCCAGTTATCTGATTTGCATTTTCCTGATAACCAGTGTGGCAGATAGATTTTCCTTGAATGGGTGCAATGATATCCCTCATCATACATTCTTTTGTTACATCCTTTCTATCAAGATGTAGGGTCTATGTGCCCTGTCTTTGAATTTGAGACAGCTTATGACTAATGCAGAACTGACACCATAAAATACAATCTATGCCTGATTCTCTTGGAATGCTCAATCTTGGAACCCAGTCTCCATGTTATGCAGAATCCACTTGAGAGGTGCACAGGTGTCTGGTGGACAGCTCCAGCCTACACCAGAGTCAATTGGACACTGGAATGAAGGTGCCTCCAGGAGGTATCATCCCCCAGCTGTGGAGTCACCCACCAGCTTCTGAGTCCTTCTAGAAGAGATCTCAGACGCCATAGAGCTAAGGGAAGCTGTTCCCATTGTAATCTGTCCAGATTTCTGACCTGCAGAGTTGCTAAGGTAGTACAATGGTTATTTTATAACTAAATTTGGTGTGATTTGTCACACTGCAATAAACAACCAGGGAGGTACATCATCTTTTCATATGTTTATTGACAATTGGCATTACGTCTGTGAACTTTGCCCTTTGATTCCTGTGTTGTTTTTGTCTTGTTCATATATTCCGCATGTAATCCTACACTTGTTATAGATATTGCAAATGTATTCAATCAATTGTTTCTAGGTGATAGAAAACTTTGTGTTTTATGCAGGCAAATTTTTCAATTTTTTTCTTTTTTAGTCTTGAGATTTTGCATCTTAAAGGAAAGGCTTTTCCAAATGAATATTATAAAAATAATCCTATAGTCTCCCAGTAATTTTATACCTTTATGTATGATTAACTCTTTTTTAAAACTGAAGTACAGTTGATTCACAATGTATTAGTTTCAGGTAAACAGCAAAGTGATTCAGTTATGTATGGATATGTACATATTATTTTCCATTATAGGTTATTACAGGATATTGAATTATGACCAACTCTTTAATCCATCTTTAAATTATTATTTTATATGGTATAAAGTATGTGGTGTTGGAGAAGACTCTTGAGAGTCCCTTGGACTGCAAGGAGATCCAACCAGTCCATTCTGAAGGAGATCAGCCCTGGGATTTCTTTGGAAGGAATGATGCTAAAGCTGAAACTCCAGTACTTTGGCCACCTCATTCAAAGAGTTGACTCATTGGAACAGATTCTGATGCTGGGAGTGATTGGGGGCAGGAGGAGAAGGGGACGACAGAGGATGAGATGGCTGGATGGCATCACGGACTCGATGGACGTGAGTCTGAGTGAACTCCGGGAGTTGGTGATGGACAGGGAGGCCTGGCGTGCTGTGATTCATGGGGTTGCAAAGAGTCGGACACGAATGAGCGACTGAACTGAACTGAAGTGACATATATATTGTACTGAGTCCTCTTGAACATGAGTATGTTTCCTTATTCATCCAGGTTATTTTTTAGGGCCTTCAGTAAAGTTTTAGTGTTTTCTTCATTTCTACAATTCTTATTTATTTCTAGTTAGTTTACTGTTTTGTTATTCTTGAAGATAGAGGTTTTCTTAAAATAGTATATTTTTCTAATCAGCCATTTCTATAATAAAAATACTAAATTGTGTATGTGTTTATTTATACCTATATGTATTAAAATATATTTTATATTTCTTACATTTAGCTTTCTTTTCTGTCATTTACTACTTTATTAATTGTAATAGATTTTCAGTTGATTCTCCTTTGATTATAAATGACCATCATGTCATCTACAAATAATGACAGGATTACTTCTTCCTTTCCAAAATGTGTATCTTTAATTACTTTCTTTGCATGATTGCATTGGCTAGCGTCTCCTTTATCAGTGCTTCTTAAACTTTAATGTGCATGAAAATCACTCAAGGATCCCATTAAAGTGCTGATTCTGATTTTAATAAGCTGCCAAGTGATGTAGACCACATTTTGAGTGATCAAGTTTTCCTCTACTCTGTTAAGTAGTAGTGATGATACAGGTCTCTGTGTCTTATTTATGACCTCACTAAGAATTCTAATTATGTATTTAGAAATTTATGTAGCCCCATTTATGTAGATAAATAAATTTAAATATATTAAGGACCTTGCCCATGTGGCAAATGTCAAAGCAAGGCTCAGTCCAATATGAGCACGTTCAAAGCCTTTGTTCTTAATATTTATTCTACACTAACTTTCTGTGATAAAAATTAGTATATGTCTAACAGAGCCTGTTTAAAAATGCAGATCATGTATCATCTACTGTTGAATATTTTGCATCAGATTTTTTAACCTCTTTAACATTTAGTTACTTAGAACAGGGGTTGGTAAAAGATATCCCATGGCCCATATCTGACCCCTACTTGTTTTTGGATGGCCCTCTGTCTGAGAATGGTTTTTAGATTGTTAAATTATTGAAAAAAATCAAAAGAAAAATAATGCTTTGTGACACATGAAAATAGATGTATTAAATGTCAGTATCCATAAATAAAGGTTTACTGGAACAAGGCATGCTTGCTTGTTTACATATTGCTCATTGCTGCTTTCCTGCTAAAGCAGCAGAGCTAAGTGGAGTGGTTGTGATAGCTCATATAGGTTGCTCTCATCACTGTGGGGCTGCTTAGGTGCACTCTAAACCACAGTGATGCAGTTATGATCTGACTGTATTGCAAGTACCATGCTGTACTGTGACATCGTTTATTATTATTTAAAAATTACCACTGTATACTCATCATGTCCAAACAAGAAGAAAAAAGTAGACTTCAAATGGCAAGTACAGTAGCGTGTGGATGAATCTGTTATCAAATTAATGGCAAATCACTGTGCTTATTGTGGAATGATACTACAGCTTAAAAAAAAGAAATAGAGTGCACTTGGCCAATACTAAACTTAAATACTTATCGCAAGTTATAGGAAAGCAATAGTCATAAAATCGAAAAAAAATTAAAATGGAATATCTCATCAGAGCAGAATTTTTACAAAAATAAAAAGTGAAAATGAGGCTTTAACCAAAGCAAGTTTCTGAGTGTCTCCTTTGTTTCCCAAGCAAGGAAAGCGTTTTGCTGATGGTGAGTAAATTAAACTATGTTTGACTGCAGCAGTTGAAGAAATTGTCTAGACAAAATAAACTAAGACTATTGGCTTTTGGGGAGAACAGTTGCTTGAAGAGTTCAGAATATTGGGAGCAACATCAATAGTCAATTAAAAAACAAGGCAAACGATTTTGGGTGGTTTTCTCTGGCTCTTGATGAATTAACAGATGTTACTGATACTGCTCACTTGTTATTTATTTAAGGAGTGAATCCTGCCTTTAAAGAGACTGAAGAATTATCTTATACAAACAGTCTGTACTGTAAAAACTATAGGCAAGTATATTTTTGAAGAAATTGAGAGAACACTAACTCAGTACAACCTGAAGGGGAATCTTCTAAGATGTGTTCCAAATGATGGTGGTAAAATTAAGCAGAAAAAAGGCTTAGTTACACAAATTTACAAAGCTTATGAACTTATAAGGCATTTTAAGCCTATATTCACAAGCACGTGGTCTGTGGAAAATACTTAGATGAATCATGTATAATTGAAACAGTGTTAATGAGGAGCTTCATTTATTTTTGTAGACTTAACCATTATAAGTTCTGTAAGTAATTGTCAGAATATTATATACCGAATAATTACTAAGTAATAGTAATAATTTTTGTGATTTTTTTTTTCTTGAGGGTCAAGGTTGAAATTTTTATAAATGGTAAGTGCTACCATGAACTACTATCATTGGATATTGAATGGATTTGGAAAAAAGCTTTTGTTGCAGAATTGATAATGCTTCTTAACAAATACAACCTAAAATTATAAGGCAAAACAATACTTACAAGTAAAACTTATACTGCAGTCATTTCAATGACAATTAATGTTGCTTGAATCACACGCAATGTCAAGCTGTTTTATATATTTCCTGTGCTGTAAAAAGTTAAAAGAAGCAAGGCCTCCATTTCCACACAACTATGCACCAGATACATTTTCTGAGTTCAAACTACAGTTCCAACAGCATTTTTTTTGGACCTTGATGCCAAGTGCAAATGAAATTTCCATATTTCAAAATCTATTTAACTGTGCAATTGAGGAGCTTCCACCTACCCTTCAATTGGAAGTAATTAATTTAATGACATGCTAAAAGGCAAATATCAGGAGACGAATCGGGCAGAATTCTTTAAATGCCTTCCAAGCAATGAATGTGCTCAATTAAAATCATATGCTCATGGATAGATATTAGTATTTGGCAGTACCTATCTGTATGAAAGGACATTTTTCAAAAATGAAATATGTAAAATCTCATTATGAATCAGCATTAACAGATGGACATGTGCAACTGATTTTGATGACAGGAAACACTAACTTTGAACCCCAATTAAGAGAAATGTTATCCCTCCTCTACAATAAAAGATTCCCTCTTCTCATTAGGAGACCTATATTATGGAAAACTGTACTTAGTTATTATTATTATTAAATTTGTAATTCTTTACAAAAAGATTTGTGGAACTTTGTTCTCTGTCCTGTTATGTAACTGCCTAAATAATATCCTTGATTCTGCCTCTTGTCCTACAAAGACCAATATATTTACTCTCTAGCCCTTATAGAAAAATGTTGCCAATCCCTGACCTAGAATATTCTCTTATGTCTCTTGTCACAGGTGCCAAGTAAAGATAATTCTCAGAATCATTTTATAAGTGCATGTGTGTTGAGTGCTTACCATGTACATAGCTTTTTCCTTGTGAGAGAGGTATTAACATTTCCAATTTATGCTATGGAGCCTTTCCTAAGGTTGTACGCTAATAAATAAATTAGCCATGATTTAAATTTTGTGTTTCTGGCTACAAAGCCTGGCCTGTGTGACCTTGGGGGAAATTACCTAATGTATCGAAACCTCAGTTCCTAAATCTGCAAAATGAATCTTCATTTTATTATAGTATCACCTATATCATAGGGCTTCCCCAGTGGCTCAGCAGTAAAGACTCTTTCTGCAGTACAGGAGACGAGACGTGGGAGACTTGAGTTTGATCCCTGGGTCAGGAAAACCCCCTGGAGGAGAAAATGGCAACCCACTCCAGTATTCTCGCCCGGAAAATCCCATGAACAGAGGAGCCCGGCAGGTTACAGTCCAGGGTGTCACAAGAGCTGGACAGGACTTAGCAACTAAATAATAGAAACAATGTGGATATACTAAAGTAGTTGAGAAAGTCAGTTGGGATCATACTCAACTGGCTTATTATAAGCTTTGCTACTTGTTAGCTGTGGGATCTTGGTCAAGTCACTCAACCTCTTTGATCATCAATATCCTCTTTTATAAAATGTTTATTATAAGTAGTTTATCTTTCAGCTTCCCTGGTGGCTCAGAGGTTAAAGTGTCTGCCTGCAATGTGGGAGACCCAGGTTCAATCCTTGGGTTGGGAAGATCCCCTGGAGAAGGAAATGGCAACCCACTCCAGTATTATTGCCTGGAGAATCCCATGGAGGGAGGAGCCTGGTGGGCTATAGTCCACAGGGTCACAAAGAGTGGGACACGATATAAGGATTAAAAAACCAACCAAAGTGAACAATTCCAAACAAACAAATCCCATCTTATTGACTAGGTATTAGAGGTTAGGGAGACTATTAGGAAGGAAAAAAATTAAGGACCTTATTAGAGCTGCCAGATAAAATACAGGACAACCAGATAAATGTGAATTTCAGCCGAACACTATTTTTTTTAAGCATAGGTATATCCCAAGTATTGCATGAGTCATACTTATGCTAAATAAATTATTCATCGTTTATCTAAAATTCAAATGTAACGGCTGCTGCTGCTGCTGCTGCTAAGTCGCTTCAGTCGTGTCCGACTCTGTGCGACCCCATAGATGGCAGCCCACCAGGCTCCCCCATCCCTGGGATTCTCCAGGCAAGAACACTGGAGTGGGTTGCCATTTCCTTCTCCAATGCATGAAAGTGAAAAGTGAAAGGGAAATCGCTCAGTCATGTCCGACTCGTAGCGACCCCATGGACTGGAGNATGTGTATAAGAGACAGTCCCTGGGATTCTCCAGGCAAGAACACTGGAGTGGGTTGCCATTTCCTTCTCCAATGCATGAAAGTGAAAAGTGAAAGGGAAATCGCTCAGTCATGTCCGACTCGTAGCGACCCCATGGACTGGAGCCCACCAGGCTCCTCCGTCCATGGGATTTTCCAGGCAAGAGTACTGGAGTGGGTTGCCATTGCCTTCTCCGCAAATGTAACTGGGTGCCAGGTATTCTTATTTACAAAATCTGGCAGGCTGGACATGACTGAATTAGGTAAGAAACCTCTTACCCTGCACAGCCAACCACCTTCAGGATTCAAGAGAGCCTTCTGTGTTTCCTGAATATTCATTGGAAAGACGAAAGCGGAAGTTGAAACTCGAATGAATACTTTGGTCATCTGATGTGAAGAGCTGACTCATTGGAAAAGACCTGATGCTGGGAAAGACTGAAGGCAAAAGAAGAGGGCAGCAAAGGATAAGATGGTTGCATGGAATTATCAACTCAACCGACATGAATCTGAGCAAACTCCAGGAGATAGTGAAGGACAGGGATGCCTGGTGTGCTGCAGTCCATGGGGTCACAAAGAGTTGGACATAACTGAGCAACTGAATAACAACTGTGTTTCCAACTCAAACTGCAAAAGTTTCAAGGAAAAGATTGATCCCACCCTCTCTGTCTTTGCCAAGCAAAGGGCCCAGATGGGACATCCCCCCTCCCCACCCCCCCCCC
>SJYT01045733.1:190210-216452 GCA_006410635.1 Cephalophus harveyi
TTTTTTTTTCTGAGCTGGGTTGTGCTTGGCTGTCCTGGTCTGCAAAACTGTAATTATTACTTTGATGCAGGGTGGCTGCAGATTGTCATTGCCAGGCCTGATTTAATAGCCTGCTTGCACAAAGTCCGACAGAGATTGCTTTTGTTGCACTTTCGAACAGCTCCTGACGGTGGCTCTTTTACGTTAAGGAGGAAACTCTGTGGTTAAACTGTAGCCTAGGTATTTTTAGAGCCGTTACCATGTTAACCGAATTTCGTACATTTCACCTGCAGGATATGTGGTAGTGCTTAGGGCCTTCCCTAAACTCTAACCAAAAATACGTTTTACCAGTTGTTAATGCTGTGCTCAGGACCAACTACTTGCTATGAGAAGAGCTACTCACCAAACATGTGGGCTGCCTAAGAATTCCTTTTTGGATGGGTGGTTCTATGCCATTAGGGAATGTTTTTGCCTTGATACAGAATGATTTGAAGAAACCGAACCAAAAGGCTAAAACTGGTTAGTTCTAAAGGTCAGAGCCTGAAGGCAGTGACCCATTTGTTAATCATTAAGCTTTTCTAAGCCATCTCTGACAGAATTCTGGCTCTCTGCCACTTCTCTGGTCATTTTAAGCTGCAAATTCTTGTACTGTTTCAGTTTTTAAGTAGGTAGCAAAGGTTATGAGAAAGACATCACTTGTTAGTTATTTTCCCTTATCAAACGCCTTTATGGTTTTAGAAAGCAGAGCTGTTCTGTGTTAAGGGAATCTTCTTAACATCCCATCCCAGCTATACGCATTTAAAGATGCACCGGCGGGTCCTCTAAAAAGGCAGGGTTTCTAGCTATTATTCCCATGTTAATTAGCTTCCAAAGATAAACAGGAAGTGAGTGAGAGAACACCCACTTAGCCATTAGGTATTAGTTCCCAAATTACTGCTCTCCACAGTGGTTTTCTTCAACAACCCCAGCACTGACAGTTGAAGAAACAGGAGCATGATAAGCACAATGTGTTTATCATCTTCTGTCATCAGTTAAAAACTGCAAGAGCTTTAAAATATTCTGAATGCATTTTGTGAAGTCCAATGAGGTTCAAGAGGTATGATGTTCCATTTCCAAATTTAATGCCAGTTTATGCTCTAATCTATCTGAATTAAAATTGATTTGTACACCAAAAACCCCATAAACAAAACTAAATTGTATGCAGCCAAGGGACATTAAGCTGCTAAAATACTTGCTATAATATTGAACATGGAATGGTTGTTCTCTATTTCTCAAGGGAAAAAATACAGTCAAATCTTGCTTATCCATAACCCAAACTTCCGGGAGGCTTAAGTTTTTGGAATTGCTCCAAACTCTGAACAGGGAGTGGGGAGAGGGATGCAGAGGAAGGACAGGAGGAGGGAGGGGGAGGAAGGGTGAAGGAGAGGGAGAGGAAGAAAGAGAAAGAGAGAGAGAGAATGAGAATCAGTAGAAAGCAAGCAAGTCAGCTTTTAGAAGTAGACCTGAAGCCCTAGCAACACTGAAAAGAGACCTGGAGGTTACATCTGATTGGCTTACCAGCTAGAAGGAATGGTGAGCTATGATTGGCTGGTGATGATGTCTCCAAATAACCAGTCTTTTTCAGGAAAGCAAATTTATGTGGCAGAAGGGACAAGAGACAGAAGAAGCAAGCAAGGAGAAAGGGAAGACAACAGGGCAAAATGAATGGCAGATTATTTGTAGCAGAGGTGATGACTAAGACCAAAATGAGAAAAAGAATAACAACACTTATTTATGATAGTGCTTACAAGTTTACAAAGTGCTTTTATGTGTAATCATTGATACTGTCTTTTCAAAGACCTACAGGGCTCCCAGAAGCTAAATAGCATCCCCCAGGTCATTCAGCTAATCAGAAAAATAGTGAAGGTTTTCTGGTCACAAATCCAACACTTTTGATGCCACACAGGTGTTGTGGAGATGATTCGAAGTTGTCCTGCAGGGCAGAGAGTAGTAAATGCTCTAAATGTAAAAAAGAATCAGAAGCCACATCAGCATGCATATTAGTAGAAAGGTGAAAGGGAGTAGGGGGAGTCGCTGCCCTTCAAGACCTTAGACCTTGAAGGGGATCATCTCTTAGGTATTTGGAAGAGAAGATTATAGTGGTTCAAGGGAGGGTTGTGTCTTGAGAGCTGAGGGCAGCTCTGAATCTATTTCAGGGTGTATCATTGTCTTCCTGCACTTATCATGTAAGTACGTAACTATTACCTCCCACCTCTTGCTTTAAAGGGCTTCTCACAAGGCACAGTGGTAAAGAATCTGTCTACCAATCTAGGAGATATAAGAGATGCAGGTTCGATCCCTGGGTTGGGAAGATTCCCCTGGAGTAGGAAATGGCAACCCCCTCCAATATTCTTGCCTGGAAAATTCCATGGCCAGAGTGCAGGGTTGGATGTGACTGAGCAATTGAGCACACACATGCCCTTGCTCTGAAAGCTATTCCTTCAAGCCTAGTAAATACTAATAACATTCGCATTCACCAGTTGCTCAAGCTAAAAACCCGAAAGTCATCTTTGTCTTTGCTTTCTCCCTATGCTTAATTTCTCTGCAATGTAGATTCAATTTCCAAAATGTATCTTGAATCAGGTTACTTCTCTCCATCTCTACAGTCACCACCATTTTCTCTTCCTGGACCACTGCAATAGATTCTTACTGGATTTCTCTAATTTCTTGTATCTCCTCTTCTCCAGTTTGTGTCCCCTTCCCTTCAAATCCATTCTCTAGGTCATGCCTGCTTCTTGCTTAAAATTTGCCCTGAGAATATAACTCAAAATCCTTAGTGTGATTTGACCCCAGTTTACTTTGCAACACTCTGCAAACACCCCTCTAGCTACTCCTGCTGCTAAGTCGCTTCAGTCGTGTCCGACTCTGTGCGACCCCATAGACAGCAGCCCACCAGGCTCCGCTGTCCCTGGGATTCTCCAGGCAAGAACACTGGAGTGGGTTGCCATTTCCTTCCCCAATGCATGAAAGTGAAAAGTAAAAAGGAAGTTGCTCAGTCTTGTCCGACTCTTAGCAACCCCAGGCTCCTCCTGCAGCCCACCAGGCTCCTCCGTCCATGGGATTTTCCAGGCAAGAGTACTGGAGTGGGCTGCCATTGCCTTTTCTGCTCTAGCTCCTAGGCTCTAGCTATTGAAGAGCCTTCAGTGCTGCCACACCCTATTGTGGTATCAGCAATGGCTGATTCTTTCTCTGATTTCATGTAACCTACACAGATAGAGCTTCTCTCACAAGCCTGTCTAAGTAAGAGTTTTCCTTCATTCTCAGTCATAGTACCAAAATGTATTAACTTCTGGTCATTTTTAATCTGAAATTATATATATTTTTATTTGATTCCTTGCTTATCATCTTCTTTTTATATGCTGGTGACCCTACTAGTCACCAAGTTCCATTAAGGCAAAGATCAAGTTGATTTTCCTCACCACTATATTCCTAGAGCCCACAACAGTGATATACGGGAGGTAGTGTTTGATGAATGAATGAACGAATATTAGGGCATTAACACACCTGTGTGCCACATCACTTATGTACTCTGGAAGCCATGGCTACAGTACACGTTTCCTGTTTGTGCTCAGTTGTTTGTTAACTCCCATTGGAGGTGTGAGCACTAATATAGATGCCATCTTTTGGGAAGTTTTGTGGAATCTCAACATTGTGATCTCTGAAAAAGTGAGTTGAATCCTGTTTGGTTTGGGACTTAAAGGATAGTATAAATTTACTCTAGTAGTAAACAACTGAAATCCATCCTGAAACTGGAGCTTTACCAGACAGCTATTTTGTAGCATGTAGGAAAATGTGAAATTGCTCCTAAGATGCATGTGCTGAAAGGCATTCATTCTTCTTTAGAGCTAGAAAAGTAGAGATTCCCACTCCTCAACAGTTAAGAAAATTGCCATGTTCTTGACAATTTGTGGAACCCATACATTGGTCATGATAAAGCCTGTGTCTATTTTTTCCAAAGTGGTGCCTATGAAAAATGAACACAATCTTAGCAAAACGAATCATTCTATAGAGGGTTTAGAATCACAATGGAATCAATGTTTTGGTCAAGGTACGGCTGCTTTAATTACATTTGTTTCAACATTTTGGTTTTGGAGATTTTATCTGACCTATTATGGGTCCCTGTGAAAATGAAGTTTATCATGGTGCCCTCTGGTGGAATCCCATCTAGACATTTTTAAAACTAAAGCCTTATCTAGTGAGAATGCATCCCTCTGCATTAAAGAAAAGGAGCAACTCTAAATAATACTGTAGGCATACTGTAAGAAGGTTCTATTGTCATTGAGGGACTGTAAGAAATACATGCCTCAGAATATTTGCCTGCAAATTCAGGGATACAGCCTGAAGGAGCTGCAAAGGAAAGGCCATGATATCAATGTATGTAATTTCAATCCTGTTAGAATGAAGGCTAGGAGCCACAGCATTTCACATCACCTGGCAACATGGAAGCTGACTAATTAGGTATTATATTCAGAAGGGCAAAAGAAGGTTATGGATGTTTCAGCACTTGCAACAATATGTATAAATAGTCATGAACACAAAAGAAAAGTAGAATTTGGTTGTGGTTTATTGAGAACCAGTCCAGATTCATTTCCTCATCAGAGTTGATAAAACCATAATGTGTCCATCAAAATGGCAAGCGTCATAGCATTGGTTCCTTGAAACTTGTTGTGACCGTGCAATTTAGTGACTCTTCAAAAAGTATCTCTCACTTATCTCTATAAGGGGATAAAGTGATGATCTCTTGGAGATATTCTGGGTTACATATCATAGGTATCCTACTCAAGGAATTTGAGTACCAGCCAATCATTAAAAGATATCAATGGAATTACAAAGTACTTAGCTGAGGACTCAGGGTCTTCAGATGGAGGAAAACAGTGTTATTCCATATAAAACAGTTGTATGTTTGTTCATTTGAATGTACTAAATAAAACAGTTATTTAAAATAAAAGCTAAAAAGGAAAAAGAAAACAAAGTGAGCATCTAATCCATCAGAGTGTCTGCAAACAATTTAGTGTTTATTTCAGTATTCAGCATTCCTGAAAGGTGGAATGTAGGGTAGAGTAAACAGAGAGTTGTGAATACAACACACTTGCATTTGATCCGCTCGATGTTTGTCTTACTGAGGACCTTTCTTTGAAACTTGATGTATATTAGACTAAAACAAAAGCAAAAATAACTACTAAATCCTCTAATGCACTGGTTTTCAAAGTAGTGGTACTGCCCCCTAGGGGATGTTTGGGGACAATCTTGTCAGGAAGGTGTCTCAAATTATCTAAATGACTATGTGGCTATCACTGACATTCAGTTGGTGGTGATAGGGCCCAAAGATGGGAGGAGCAGTTCCACATCAAGCTAGATGTTCCCACCAAACATCTTAAAAAAAGACTTAAAAAACCCTCCAAACTTGTATGTAATTATCTAAGCCTAGAACCAAGTTCATTTTTACATAAAAACACTGATATGTGCGGTTTTAATATACACTGAATTTTTCAGAATGTTGCTGCTGCTGCTAAGTCACTTCAGTTGTGTCCGACTCTGTGCAACCCCATAGACGGCAGCCCACCGTTAGTCCAATGTAAATTGAGGAAAGACTGTAGGTTTCTTTTAAATTTTACAAAGAACTAATCAGCATCTTTGAAAATTATATCAGTGGTTATACGTGGTATCCGAGCATTCCTAGAGCACTACCATAATCATTTCTGTTTCAGTTCAGTTCAGTCGCTCAATTGTGTCCATCTCTTTGTGACCCCATGGACTGCAGCACACCAGGCTTCCCTGTCCTTCATCAACTCCTGGAGTTTACTCAGACTCATGCCCATTGAGTCAGTGATGCCATCCAAGCTCCCAATGTTTCTGTTACAAAGAGGTGTGTTTGATTCTTTCACTGTATTTTCTAGTGTAGTTGTAGCCAAGCATTTTCAATTGTTATTAATATGTTCTAACTAGGTTGTTATTAATAAATTGAAATGTTAACTGTAAGCCCAGAGAAACTGCTAAGAAAATAACTTTTAAAAAACATAGTAAATGAAACAACAGAGGAATTAAAAAGCTACAGTAGAAAATATCTACTTAATACAAAAGAAGGTAGTAATGGAGGAATCAAGAAGCAAAAATGACAATTAGAAAACAAGTAGCAAAATGGCAGATGTGATTCCTACTACCTCAGTAATACACAGCATTCCACCTAACAAAAGTAGAATAAAACATGCTTCCCAAGTACACATGGGACACTCTCCAGGACAGACCTACGTTAGACCACAAAACAAATTTCAGTAAATTTGAAAGGACTGAAATCATATAGAGTATACTCTCTGATCACAGTAGAGTGAAATTAGAAATCAGCAACAGGCAGACATTCAGAAATATGTCAAAATTAAACAACACACACTTGAATAACCAAAGACTCAAAGAAGAGGAAAGGGAAGCTAGAGAATACTTGTCCAATTTATAGGATGTAGAGGTAAATCGGAGAAGGCAATGGCACCCCACTCCAGTACTCTTGCCTGGAAAATGCCATGGACGGAGAAGGCTGGTGGGCTGCAGTCCATGAGGTCACTGAGGGTCAGACACAACTGAGCGACTTCACTTTCACTTTTCACTTTCATGCATTGGAGAAGGAAATGGCAACCCACTCCAGTGTTCTTGCCTGAAGAATCCCAAGGACGGGGGAGCCTGGTGGGCTGCCGTCTCTGGGGTCGCACGGAGTCGGACACGACTGAAGCAACTCAGCAGTAGCAGAGGTAAATCTGTGACTGTAAAAGACCCTTGCTCCTTTGAAGAAAAGCTATGACCAACCTAGACAGTGTACTAAAAAGCAGAGACATCACTTTACTGACAAAGGTCCATATAGTCAAAGTTGTGGTTTTCCCAGTAGTCATGTATGGATGTGAGAGTTGGACCATAAAGAAGGCTGAACACCAAAGAATTGATGCTTCTGAACTATGGTGTTGGAGAACACTCTTGAGAGTCCCTTGGACAGCAAGGAGATCAAACCAGTCCATTCAAAAGGAAATCAGTCCTGAATATTCAGTGGAAGGACTGATGCTGAAGCTGAAGCTCCAATATTTTGGCTACCTGATGCCAAGAGCTGACTTACTGAAAAAGACCCTGATGCTGGAAAAGATTCAGAGCAGGGGGAGAAGAGGGCAATAGAGGATGAGATGGTTGGATGGTATCACTGATTCAATGGACATGAGTTTGAGCAAGTTCTTGGAGATGGTGAAGGACAGGGAAGCCTGGCGAGCTGCAGTCCAAGAGGTCACAAACAGCTGGACACGACTGAGTGACTGAGCAACAAGAGGTGCAAACAACCAGTGACTATTAATGGGCATAGAGTTTCTTTTCAGAGTGATAAAAATGTTCTAGAATTAGATAGAGGTGATGGTTGCAAATCGAAACACAGCCTTATCAATATACTAAAACCACTGAATTGTAAACTTTAAAAGGTGAGTTTTATGATATGTGAATCTCAATTAAAAAAAGAAGACAATGGATTTATATTAGTTTCTTGTAGCTGCTATAACCAATTACCCCGAGCTTGGTGGCTTAAAATAAGAGAACTTTATTTTCTTACAGTTCTGGAGGCTGAGTTTGAAATCAGTTTTACTGGGTCCAAATCAGGTTGTTGGTAAGGCTGTGCTCTCTTCGGAGCACAGAAGAGAAGCTGCTCCTTGTCTCTTTCAGCTTCTGCCAGCATAAGGTTCCTTGACTCATACTTGCATCACTATAATTTCTGCCTCTGTGGTCACAGTGCCTCCTCTTCTTCTCTGTTTTATGTCAAATCTCCCCCGCTGCCTCTCTCTTACAAAGGCACTTGTGATTTGATTTAGGGTCTATCAGATAATCCAGGCTTCCCAGGAGGTACTGAAAATGAAAGTGTTAGTTGCTCAGTCGTGTCTGACTATTTGTTACCCCATGGACTGCAGCCTGCCAGGCACCTCTGTTCATGGGATTTCCCAAGCAAGAATACTGGGGTGGGTTTCTATTCCCTTCTCAATGGGATCCTCCTGACCCAGGGATTGAACCCAGGTTTTCTGTATGGCAGGCAGATGCTTTACTGCCTGAGCTGCCAGGGAAGAAAAGTCTGCCTTGTGCCATGTATGGATGTGTGAGTTGGACCATAAAGAAAGCTCAGCACTGAGGAATTGATGCTTTTGAACTGTGGTATTGGAGAAGACTCTTAAGAGTCCCTTGGACTGCAAGGAGTCAGTCAATCCAAAAGGAAATCAGTCTTGAATATTCATTGGAAGGACTGATGCTGAAGCTGAAGCTCCAATACATTGGCTACCTGATGTGAAGAACTGGCTCATTGGAAAAGACCCTGATGCTGGGAAATATTGAAGGCAGGAGGAGAAGGGGACAACAGAGGATGAGATGGTGGATGGTATCATTGACTCAATGAACATGACTTTAAGCAAGCTCTGGAAGATAGTGAAGGACAGAGAAGCCTGGGGTGCTGCAGTCCATGGGGTCACAAAGAGTTGGACATGACTGAGTGACTGAACAACAATAACATTGATATGTAGGTGTTCATTATTCAGCATATTAAAGGGTTTGATTGAATTGGGAACCACCAATCTATAAGATCAGAGTTCCTTAGTATGATATACAGGAATCCCCGTTTTTCTCCAGCTTTCCTTTACAGCTTCATCTTCTCCTCCGACCTCCTGTTCTGGCCGCATTATGCCATGCTCACACCATGCTGTGTCATACTTTCATGCTCTGTGTCTGTTGCTCCTCCATGAACATACTCTCCTCTCTTTGTCACACATCCAATCTTTCAGGTCCTTATTAAGCACCTCTCTGTGAATCCTTTCACAGTTTCTCTAAGAAAAAGTGACATCTCTAGTCTCTTTACTGCCACACCCTTTTGACACATCAGTTCAGTCGCTCAGTCATGTCTGACCCCATAGACTGCAGCACACCAGGCTTCCCTCTCCATCACCAAACTCATGTCCATTGAGTTGGTGATGCCATCCAGCCATCTCATCCTCTGTCATCCCCTTCTCCTCCTGCCTTCAATCTTTCCCAGCATCAGGGTCTTTTCCAATGAGTCAGTTCTTCACATCAGGTGGCCAAAGTACTGGAGCTTTAGCTTCAGTATCAGTCCTTCCAATGAATATTCAGGACTGATTTCCTTTCGGATTTACTGGTTTGATCTCCATGCAGTCCAAGGGACTCCTGAGTCTTCTCCAACACCACAGTTCAAAAGAATCAATTCTCCAGTGCTGAGCTTTTTATAATCCAACTCTCACATCCATACATGACTACTGGAAAAACCATAGCTTTGGCTATACGGACCTTTGTTGGTAAAGTGATGTCTCTGCTTTTTAATATGTTGTCTAGGTTGGTCATAGCTTTTCTTCCAAGGAGCAAGCATCTTTTAATTTGTACTTGGTATTTTATTAATTTGTTTATATATCTGGTTATCCTACTAGACCATATTTCTTAAAGTAGGGACAATATGATGTTAATCTACATATATGTTAAGTACGATTGACATATAAAAGGCATAAAACTACATGTATTTTGAGTGAACAAATTAACAGTTGATTATCAGTGATCACTGTAAGTACCCAAACAATCACTGCTCATTAAGAGCAGGCTTGAATTAAATTTTACTTATCCAGGACTTATGCTGCTTGTGGAAAGATCCTGCTCTCTGAGTTTTTGAGAGTTCTCCCAATAGTTCTATGTGACCTAGATTTGTTTGAAAGGACATCTTAATTTTTTTTTTTACAAATATGAATATATAGCTCAAATTTCTCAGTGTGCTATTTAACATATTAATAATTTCTTGAATTTTACTTCTTGAATATTATCATATTTAAAATAACATTCCGTTCTGTGTTTTAGTAAAGCATTTTAATTTTCTTTCAGGAAACAAGAATTCAAATTATTCTCGATGTTAAATTCCAGGACTTCCTCCAACTTTTCGTCTTTTCCCTATCTCCCAATGACTACCACTGACTTATAAGGTAAATTTTATCTATAGGAGAAACATCGATTAGCAGAAGTGCACTTCTGATTATTCTGAGAAAATAAATTGAAAAATCAATGTGATAAAAAAATAAAAATCAACATGCTTTCCATAAACCAGAAGGATATAAATTCCTCCTAAATATAGTAATACCAAATAACATATGCATTTTCAGTAAATTAACCATAATAAATATTGAGACAGGTTTTATAATCATATATTTGAAATTTGATCCATAAAATATTGGAATAGATGGACAGAATTCAAATACCCTTAGCATTCACAGCCTCACAGCCTCAGACAAATTGTGTTTACAATTTTAAGGAAATTCACACTGAAATATGGATAAAACAAGATGCTTGAGATTTCCATAAAATAATTGTGGGGGACATGGGGACTTAGATGAAACAAGTTTGGCCATGGAATGATAATTGCTGAATCTGGATTCACTACTCTATGCTCTCTACATTTATATACATTTGCAGATTTATATCATAAAAATTTAAAAATAAATGTTCAGTGGGAAGAACGTATTTTGATCAATTGAAGAGTGCTTATAGATTTTTTTGGTTTGTTTTATGGTTAACTGAAACACATCAAGTCTTCCAGTATATCATAGGATGGAAATCTAATTTATAATGCCTATATTATTCACTAGTATCATTGTGTAATTTACAATAAAAGAAATTTCCTGTTAAATTCCTTAAAATTTACAATTTCCATACTTTCTCATTTGGCAATCTTTCTCATTTGGCAACTTTGTTAGTGTAACATAAGGCATGGTTTACAGGCTTCAGTGAACTGTAGAAAGGGCATGCCACTGAGCATCATGTGACCTTGGTTTCTATCCTGCCTTTGCTCTTGGGAATCTCTGTGACCTGAGACAAATTGTTTAATCATTCTGTGTCTAAGTTTCATCATTTGTATAATGAAGGAGTTATAATTAATCTTTTCTACAATTCAGACCTCTACCATTTTTTTTTTTGGACATTTTATTCTGAAAAAGTAGAAGAGGATTTTCCTAAAAACAGACAGGAAGGAGCTTAAAACTATTTTCTAAACCCTTAAGTCAGGGGCCAAATAATATTCAAAATGGAAGAGGAATTGACCCAGAGAAAGAACCTCATTTTGAATTAGAAAAAGGGAAAAATACAATTCAAGTTTAAAAAGAAATATCTGACGATTTTATCAGGAAGAAGCAAAATGGTGCTAAAATGGAAAACTCAAGTGTGACAACACAAGTTGTGTAAGTAACTGTAGCAAAGAGAAACCATGAGGTAACCTGGGTATTTAACTTGGCACTGCCCAAATTCCATCTAGTTTATTCTTGGTAATTTTAGTAAAATCCAGTATACTTGGGAATATCCAAATGGTAAACATACAAGTGTTGAAAGGGTTACAAAATAGGCCAAGCTAAGGGAACTAGGTAGGACCAGCTGACCCAGGGAAAGAATGCTGGACCAAGGGAAGCTGTAATAACAACCTTCAAATAGGCAAAGAAATATTACCCAGATGAAGATAAGGAGCTGTTTTAGTCAGCTGGGTAGAGTTGGAGCTTATATTACAGAAGAAAGAATTATAGTTAGGCTTAGGAAAAACTTCCTGGCACCTGGGAAATTGGAAATGCTTCTTCTCTGGAGATCTTTAAGCAAAGGGAAGACATCTACCTTGAGATGATTTTAGCGTAGCCTTCTTGCAGTTGTGAGGATGACTAAATGATGCGTATCTAGTGATTTATGTCCAAATGTTATAGATGTGGGTAAAAATAATTGCTTTGGTGTGGACTGCAGATACAAATCTGGCAGACACAGATCAGGCCTCATTTCCTTCTCTGATTCTTTCAATTTCCTGCTCCCTTGAACTATCATAATCATCAACATCAAAAAAGTTCTTATTAAGCTCTTGGTGCAGGTGGAATATGCCAGTTTACTGCCAATAAAAGAACATAATCTCCATCCTCTTGAGTGTCTGGTCCCTTCCCCCCAAGAAAAAATGCAACAGAGTCACAGGGATGTACCTTACAGCATAGGGCATGTAGACACTAATAATAACTTTGTATGGTGTATAATACATGAAAAGATCTAATCATTATGTTGTACCTGTGGGGGAAGAAAACTATTGTGATAAAAGTGCAACATGGAAAGGCTGGCTTATGGTTTTCATTGCTGGTTTAGTTTGGTTTGTGATTCCTTTTCTATAGGAACCCTCTTAGGTTCCTTTATGGAGAGAGTTAAAAAGAGAGACGATTGTGCTACATTATGATCGATGTGTTAGCAGAGAATTAATGCTGCTAGAACAGAGGAGGACAGGGGCATGAGAATTAAGGTAATAGGTGCCATCATCATAAGAGGAAAACGGAAGGAAAATAGCAGGAGCTAGTGTAAACAAATGAAGAAGAGCCAACTTTTAACTTCTTTAGTGGGTCAGCAAATATTTATTAAGTGCCAAGAGCAAAACGCAAATGCACAGTTTTTGTCTTCGTGGTGCCTACCACTGTTCTGCTGTGGCTGCAGGCCTAGACAAGGGTATCATAATTATTAGGGTTAAAGAGGACAGCCATACCTATGTATACCTATAGCTGATTTATGCTACGGTACAGCAGAAACTAATCCAATATTGTAAAGCAATTATACTCAAATTAAAAATAAAATACAGGAAAAAAAAAGACAGCCATGTCCCTTCTTTGAAAGTCATTATTAGAGCACTCTGATTTCAGTTTTAGTACTGACTCTGTAATTCAGGGAAATCTGTTTTTTTGTGGGCAAAACATAAATGACACTGGTGACCTGACTTGCAGACTTGGTTAACATACAGCATGAAACGCTTCCATCTAAGGAAATCACTATTAGTATGAACTTTGACTCTTCTGTTCTCTCTACTGTTTTGCTGAATTTTTTCTGTACTTGCCTTTACCTCCACCCCCCAACTTCCAGTGATAGCAGTGTACTGATAAAAGATGAAAGAAAAAGCAAGCTGTTAAAGAGATAGTACACATAGCACATAGATGCAATTGTTAAATGTGTTTAAACTATACCTTCAACACCTCATTTAAGGATGTCTGGAAAGTGGCCAAAATACATCTTAAAAAGGTAATCGTGGTGACTCTATGGGGAAAAGAATTGTTCAATTAGACGTGAAAGTTTTTCTTTTCCATTTCTTTCTCTTTAATCTGTAAGCATTATGCAGTGAGATGAAACTTCTCCCTTTATTAATACTGAATTTTCAATTTGGTGTTTTAAATAATGTAAATTTTTTATTTAGAAAATTATTTTTAGCTTATTGTTCAATAATTGTTTTTATAACTTTCTTTGTTCCAAAAAGGATATGAGTTGGCTCAATTAGTCAATTACATTTCTTTATGAGAGGTGAGATTTGTTTAATTGTGTGTGTGTATTTGTGTGTACATGTATATATGTGTGTTTTAATAACGTGTTAAGGAGAAAAAACCTTAGTGGAGACTCATTCTGAATATACAATTTAAATAAGTAAAATACAATTCAATTTACAAAAATGTTACTTTATACTAAATTGTTCAACTGTTCAAGAAACTGTCTACAAGTAAAATTTTTACACATATGATATGGATAAGAACAAACAAGAGTCTATACACAATGTCATTTCGTTATTGTTGAATGTACACTGAGGTCACCGTTTCCAATCAGTGGGATCAGGAATGACTTCCCAGTTTCAGGTGTTGTTTGTAAACATTTTCACAGTAACATGATTAAGGAAGTAATTTAATTAGCCTTATTTTCCATTTGGGATCCAAAATCAGGAAAAAGAACGTGCTCAATTACACATCTCAAAGCATTAGAAATGCGTTTTTCCACCCTGTGTCATAGGAACAAAGTTCATGTACTAGTATTAGATGAATCACAATTCTGTTCTTACTTCTGTAAGCCCCATCACATATATGAATCATTAATTTCAGTTTCAAATGATTTAAATAGAGCCCAGAAAGATTCTATGAGTCATTAGGCCCTTTGACTTTGATAGTGATTTTGTATCTCATTCTCCACTTTCTTATAAGAAATCAGATCTAGATTGCAGGCCATCTCCCCTATGCCTGAACATGAATGTCACTTATGATTTTCAAAGGACTAATTAAAGCAACAGAGACAAATAAAGCACTGACTATGCGTATAAAATAAAGGCTTCCTAAGTTGGCTACTGGTAAAGAACCCACCTGCCAATGCAGGTAGACAGAAGAGATTCGGGTTTGACCTCTGGGTTGGGAAGATCCCCTGGAGAAGAAAATGGCACCCCACTCCAGTATTCTTGCCTGGAGAGTCCCACGGACAGAGGAGTCTGGCAGGCTGCAGTCCATAGGGTCCTAAAGAGCCAGAGACCACTGAAGCAACTTAGCATGCATGCATATGAAATACCCTTTCACATTAAACTTCCAAACTGACGAAACTGTCAGTTAGTTGTTCAAAAAATCACCAGTGGAGCTGAAATTCATTGAAATAACTGACAGGTTTTTCTTTTAATTTTTTTTCTATATTTCATTTTTTTAAGAGAAATTACTCTTAAGTCTGTCAGCTCAGCAGTTCTGGGCTCTAAAGAGCAGACTTCATCTATTTGTCTTAATATCTACTGCCATATCAAAGATCTGCAAGCTTTTTCTGTAAAGGGACAGATAGTAAATATTTTAGGCCTCATGTGCCATACAAACTCTGTGGCAAGGACTCAACTTTGACATTATACCAGGAGGGCATTGCTGACACTACATAAATGAATCAGTGTGCCAGTGTTCCAATATGACTTTATTTATAAAAGAAGAGTCAGCCTGGATGTGGCCCATGGGCTGTAGTTTGCCAACTTTTGGTCTATAAAATGGCTGTATTCATAAAACAGTGGATACGGGAAAGGTTCTATGCCAAATTTAAGGGCATAGGAGTAAAAGTTCAAAGACCTTTTTCTTTTAAAATTTATTTTCCCAGTTTTATTGAGATACAGTTGGTATAAAACACTGTATTAGTTTTAGGTGTATGATACAGTGATTTGGTATCTGTGAAAATTATGAGATAATAACCACAATAAATTTATTTAACACTGATCACCTCAAATAGTTACAATTTTTTTCTTATGATGAGAACTTCTAAAATCTACTCTTTTAGCTTCTTTCAGACATATAATTCAGTATTGGTAACTACAGTCGCCATGCTGTGCATTCTATCCCCAGGACTTACTTATAACTAGAGATCTGTACCTTTTGATCACCTTCACCCATGACCAGCACCCACTTCCCACCCTGGCAACCACCAATCTGTTCTCTATGAGTTCAGGTTTTTTTAGATTTTACATATGAACATTTAATCATTGCTCCATGTTCTAGAACTTACATATACGCTATACATTCCTTTGTTTTTGAAAAAGTGGAATTTGTTTCCTCACTGGACCATGGGGAAAATGCATGTTGTATATGTGTTTGTTGTTAGATGGACTCTAATTTTGTTTCACACCACCTTAGTCACTGATTTTGCAAATCTGCCCACTTATTGCTGGTTGATTCATGTTTACATACATACTCCATACTGGCTCAAAGTCCGTTTTCTCTCTCTCTCTCTTTTTTTTTTTTTTTTTTACCATTTCTGTCTCTGCCAAAACACTAAAAGTCAGTGTTTATATAATTAGGTCAATAAACACATATTGATTATACTGGGTACCAGGCCTTATGAAAAGAATGGGACTCAGATACAGTCCCTCATGGAGTGCATGTGCTGTGCTGTGCTTAGTCGCTCAGTCATGCAGTCGTGACTGACTCTTTCCAACCCTCTGGACTGTACCTCACCAGGCTCCGTTGTCCATGGGATTCTCCAGGCAAGAATATTGGAATTGGGTAACCACAGTCTCCTCCAGGGTATCTTCCCAACCCAGGGACTGAACCCAAGTCTCCCGTGTCTCTTGCGTTACAGGCATTACAGATTCTTTACATGCTGAGCCACTGGGGAAGCCCCATGGAGTATATACCCAGTTAGGAAAACAAATAAGCAAAATGAATAGGTAAAACACAATGTATGCACTAGATAGTACTGAAGCATGTCAGAGGGAGATCTGTCTGCTTTAGGAAACTTTTTGAAAGAGGTAATGATGAGCTGAATTTGAAGAATACACAAAAGTTATCCAGGCAGAAAAGGAGGGAAAAGTCTTTCCAAGTAGAGCAAAAGTCACATGCAAAGGCCTAGAGATGTGTGAGCCCACGAGTGCTCTGGGAACTGTAGGCAGTGCAAGTGAAGCCTGTTATGATTAATGATGCTGGAGAGATGAGCTGGGTTACATCATGGTGAGGAGTTTGGACTTGGTTCCACTGACGAATTTGAAGACAGAATGTGGTATGATCAGATTTACACTTCGAAGTCTGCAAGTGAGAAATAGAATGGAGTCAGCGAAAGATCTAAGAGGCAGGACTGGTGAGAAGGCCTTTGAAATAATTTAGGGAAGAGATGAGGAGTAGTATTTATTAGGGCTTTCCTGGTGGCTCAGAGGGTAAAGAATCTGCCTACAATGCAGGAGATCTGTGTTCAATCCCTCGGTTGGGCAGATCCCCTGGAGAAGGGAATGGCTACCCGCTCCAGTAGTTCTGCCTGGAGAATTTCATGGATAGAGAAGCCTTGTGGGCTACAGTCCATAGGGCTGCAAGGAGTTGGACATGACTGACTGATACACAGTGCAGATGAAGGCAGGGAAACCTAAATAGAACTCTCACGTTGATCTGAGCATTCTAGTATGTACCAGGTATGATGCTTTACCTTGACGAAATCCTTATAACAGTAACATAAAGGAGAGGGTTGAGTGAAACTGCAAGCATGTCATTTTACACATGAAGAAACTAATTTGGGTTAAATAATTTGCTCAGGTTTGCAAGATGACAAAGTTGAGATCTGCACTCATATCTCTGTGACTCCAAGCTTACTTTGTAAATTTTTAGGACATATTCATCATTGATAAGAGGACCAGGGAAGATGGGAGTTTTAATCAAGAAGAATGATCAATAATCTCAAATGCCTCAACAAAAATTAAAAGATGAAAGACCCAAACTACATTGAAAGGATTCAACAGTCATGGATGACCTTGCTGCTGCTGCTGCTGCTAATCGCTTCAGTCGTGTCCGACTCTGTGCAACCCCATAGACGGCAGCCCACCGGGCTCCCCTGTCCCTCGGATTTTCCAGGCAAGAACACTGGAGTGGGTTGCCATTTCCTTCTCCAATGCATGAAAGTGAAAAGTGAAAGGGAAGTCGCTCAGTCATGTCTGACTCTTTGCGACTCCATGGACTGCAGCCTACCAGGCTCCTCTGTCCATGGGGTTTTCCAGGCAAGAGTACTGGAGTGGGGTGCCATTGCCTTCTCCGATGGATGACCTTAGAGGAGGGTAATTTCCTTAGAGCAAGGAGGCCTGAGATCAGGTGGCTCAGGGAAGAGAGATGAAAGAGGTTGGTATGGGAACCACCCTCTCAAGACATTTCACACTAATTAAAACAATTTTAAATGCTCTGTAGCTTTCCCACTGCTCTCTGTGGATTATTCCTCAAACAACTGAACTACTTGACATAAAAATATCTTTACTCATGCTTAGAATGGTATCTGCTAAACAGTGGGTGCTCTATAAATCTGTCGACTGAATGAACTTTCTTTTTTAGCACTGATTCTCAAGAAAAACTAGAAATACTTAACGTCTATGTTTTGGACAGATATGTTGATAATGTCCAGTCCCAAAGGAGAAGTATTCATTCTCTATGGTGTTTGAGGACTCTTTTGGTCCTTTTCAAGGGAGGAGAAAATGTCAACTCCAGTTAAGAAGAAGAAAGTATAAAGCTGGATCCTCTGCCTGAGGTCACATAATGTACCATGGTGAAGGCTGAAGACAAGTTCGCCTGTGGTTCCCACTGAAATGCTTCCAGCCACTGTGCCCCCAGATCCTTCTGCTCTGGCAGTAAATGTCTTTTTCTTTCCTTGATTTTCTTCTGCTCCACTCCCCTTCATTAATCTAGATCTTATGTTACAGTTCTGGTAATAGTTCTTACTGACCTGTATCTTCTTCTGTTTTTCTCACATATAAACTAGGTCTCTATTTCCAACATTGCCTGATAGTCCATTCATTAATTCTACAAATATTAAGCATCTGTGCACCAACACTACTTTTTGGCACTGTGAAAACAGAAGTGAATGGCAGTGTGTTTCCTTCCCCTGCTTTAAAGTGAGTTCACTTTGAAGGATTTCCACCTGCTTGGTGTGACACTGACTTGATTTTACATCGACTTGATCTTACACCATCTCTACTTTGTATTTACGGTCTTCTTCCAAGTAGCTGACCAAATGTTCACTGTTCTATTTGTAGCATGGCCCAAACTCCTAAGCCTCACTGAGGTGAAACCGTGGGGACCATATTTTCCATTTAACATTAAGGGCCTCTTCCTTCCTCTTTCAGATAGCTCCTTTTGGTGCTTCAGTGGGGTGTTTTTTTTTTTTTTTTGGTTGGCAAATCAGACTCAACTCTTTTGCTTTGTCTCCAATTCTCATTTACTGATATATTTCAGACAATTTATCTGGGCAGATCTGACCCATTATATTTTCTATTCCTTTTGCAGATAGTGGTAAGGTTTTCCCATGTCAATATTGTCTACTCATAATTTGAGTTTACTAGGTAAGCCACTGAGAATCCTGACCTTATTTTGATCCTCTCATTTTATATTTCATACCAAAGGAAAACAAGCTTCACAGTCACATCTACGCCAAAATTAAAGACATAGAAAATACTTTCTATCTGAAGAAATTAATACAAATAATGTCATTTTCGTACTGAGGCTGGTTCTATTATTCATGCCTTCCACTTTAAAGAAATTGTAAGGAATCTATTTGTTTTGTTTATTTTTTGATGTCTGGTTACCATGAAGCAAATATTCTGAATCCTTTTTGGAGAAATATACCGAAGGCTTACTTGAGTCTTCTGTTAAGTTTGTCTTGGGAGACTGTATCATTACTGCTGTAGGAGTGTAATAAAAAGTATTTCTGGAGCATAAGTAAAAAAGGTGGTCAAAAACTCTTAGAGCTGAAAGGACATCAGAGATAAGAAAATTCAACTGCACACTTTTAGAGATGAGGAAGCCAAAGCTGGAAAAGATGATGATGTTCCTTACAGGCTAGTCCAGGGCATAGTTTCCACTTCTTTTCTTTGCTCTACAACTGCTTACATCATAGGATCTTAATGCTATATCCATGTATGTGAGTGTGCACATACCGCTAATCAGATTCTTGGAGAAGATTAAAGTTACTGTTTGAGATGATTTTAGAGGTTCAACTTTGACTATGATGTCTTCTTATGTGAAATTCTAAAATATATGTGTGTATTTTGCTTACTGTATGAACAGGAAAATCACAAAAGCAGAAGGGCTCTCTTGAAGTTTACAGTCAAATGCAGTCATTAGCAATATTTTGGATCTTGTTAACTCTTATTTTAATGACAGATAGGGTAGGGGTTAGAAGTTGTGTATTGAAAAGACTCCCTTGCTCAGAAATGACCCTTCCAATCAACCTGCCCATTAGAGATTCATTTAGTTAACCAAACTCATCTATTAAATGGATTGTAATTAGCTCACCAGATTGCTTCTGTGCCTCTCAGATCTGCTGCAATGAATAAATTGAAGTTTGATCTTGGGCAGGGAGGAATGCTTTTGAGAAGGACAGGCAGAAAATCAGGTTGTGGGTAGCTAGAACTTTGGGAGAGGTGGATAGAAAGAAGACTGCAAAGGTACCAAAAATCTCTAATTTTCAATGCTGCCTTTAGCCAAAGTACTCAGATGGAAAGCACATACATACTATAAAGTACATGTGAGCAATTAGGCAGATTATGCTCTGGACGTGGTAAAAAGGTCCAACTTTGAACAAAAATATTCCATGGTGCCAGAAAGGCAACTGAAGATCAGGGTGAAAGTTTAACAGCATATGGGCAAGGGAATCCATATGAGATGGTTTTATGAGATGGTAAAATATTTATTTCTCTTTGCCTGTTAATGATATCAGTTATTACCTCTCTCCAAATAAACCATCCATGCTGGAAATAACTAGAGCTCATTATGAAGCTTAAAAAGGGTATATGGCATTTGCAAGCACTGGAATTCAAGAGTGCATAGGTTATATATACATTCAAAGGATAGATTTTGGCTGGATTGTCTGGACTGATGATTTCATATCCAAAATACCTGCCATGCCATTTATTAGACTGAATTGATCTGTACTTTTCTGAATAGTCTTTTCCCCCACCTCTATCAGTAAGGTGAATACAATGATACTGGTTTCTGTGGCTATAGACATACTCAAAGAATAAAAGTTGACTTCATACACATTTATTAGTTATATGATTGACTAGTTACTTGATCTTTCTAAGCCTCAGTTTAACTATCTGTAAAATGGGGATAATGGTAGCCTTTGTCTCATTGAGTTGCTGTAATTTCATTAGGGTTAAATGAGATGTACTCATACAAAACCTTAGAAGATAATCTGGCAAATAGTAAGCACTCAGTGTTAGCCCAGTGTTCTCCATAAAGGTCATCTGTTCTTGCTCCCAGACAAGAATGCACATGAATTAGTTAGTCTGAATGTCAAGAAGAGGTGGAAAAAGAAGCTATATTAATAAGGTTTCAATGGCAGCAGTTCTGGCCCTCCAAGCTTTCCCCTCCTCTCTCTGACCTGACTTCTGTACTCTTCTGTAAATCTAATCAGTGGGACTCCTCCTGCCTCTTCTCCTTAGACCTTCAGTGTTCTGACCATGGTTAGCATGGCAAAGCCTAATTCTCACCATCCATAACCCCGATCTTGCATTTTGTTTCTGTGTTTGCATCACAACAGCCCTATCTTATGAACTGAGGCATATTAAAAACTCCCACTCTCTCTCTCTTAGAGAAAACATGAATTCTAAGTAGGTGAAGGTTTCAAAATTATTCAGTCGCCACCTGATAACCTGACCTCATTTTTTCTCTTTGCTCTTAGAAGAGAAACATGAAAATTATGTTAAATTGGCAAGGTCTATTAAATTTTTTTGAGAACTTTAGTTTTTAACTTTATACCTACCTGTATGTTTCAAATGTTTAACAAGTCTACACCATTTTTGTAATGTAAAGAAACCTACATATGCAAAATATAATAATATTGCTCTTCTGCCTAAATTGTGATTTGTCCTATGTATCCTAGCTTCTACCTTATTGAAAACAGGATTAAAAAACAAAAAACAATGGGCTCATTTAACAAATATCTTTATGTCTCCATTTGGCAATATAGTTGCTGAATGACCGACTGAATACTTAGGAACCCAGGAAACAGTGTATTGGAGCCCCAAGATAATTTTATCCCAGTTAACATCTGGGGCTTAATTGAGGGCAAAGATCACAACTTAAAGAATTTTATGTTTATTGTTTATAAACCATATTCTCACCCTATATAGCTCTATGAGAATTTCCGCAAGGGAGGTTTCTGAATTCTTTCACAGATTTCCCTGTGGGAATTCTCACAGAATTATATAGGATGAGAATCTGGCCCTTCCTAGGCTTTATGATATGTTTAGAGAGGGGAGTAGGAGCTCAGCTAGGTTATTTTTATTTTCTACTGAATTCTTCTGGGGGAAGTTGTACTTTTTGAATCAAGATTGTATGTGTTTTAAAATTTCCAAAGACTTTAAAACAGCAGGGTCTAAAGAATGCAGTAATGTTTAATAGTCTAAACCTTGGATTTGAACTTGTACTTTGAGAAGATATTTCCCAAACCTTTTAAATAAGTGTTTCTTCTTCTATGGTTTCTATAAGTGGAAAATCTTGGTATAAAATACCATATTTAAGTTGGAATTTAGATTTAAAAGCCTTTGATTAATGAGGTAGTTCTTTTTGAAATGACTAGAGTCCACATTCATGGTGAATTATTATTAGTAAAACTTTACATTAGAACAGCTGTAAATAGTCTATTATGTTAATATGACAGGCAAATTAACAAATAGCGTAACAGCGTGAAACATAATCCAGCATGTTTCCCCAAAAGGTCAAAGTGCCAACAGTACTGAATAAAATGATTCTCTTGTTTCTTGAGGTGACTTAAAGGGCAGCTCCTAAAATATGAGTTGTAGTCCTTTAAATGTCTACATTATTATGACAATACTGAGGACTTCAGCCATAACTTCAATATCTACCCTGGAGAACAGGAAAAAAGAAAGTACATTAGAAACGGTTTTCATTTTCACTTCATGAAATTTCAAGCTTAGGACCTCAGTAGGTTATTTTCTCTGGAATCTCTCTGATTTTGTTTTTTCTGTTACCCACATAATTTTATGTATTGTAAATGAATTCTTTTTAAGATGGAGATAATGAATACAGTTTTATATGACAGTACTGACATCTCTGACTCACTTTATATGCACGTGTTGTATAATTACTCACACTTTCCTCTTTGGAGTTAGTGATCTGACGTGGACATCAATGGATTTTAAAAATACACAGAAGTATCCATATATGAAGCCAAGGGTCAGCAATCAAGCAGTAAATTCAGAATGGAAACAATAAATTTTTAAAAAATTCCTTGCTAGAGATGCAGAGGTAGGTAGCCATCTTTTTGTCTTGATGAAGCTAATGTTTCATCAGAATTTCTTTTATTAATCAGAATTTCTCCTACATGCTAGATGCTTTCAAAAGTTACCTCATTTTCTTCTGGCAATAACCCTGGTAGGTATGCATAATTAATCCTGTTTTACAGTTGAGGAAATAAAGATTCAGAGGTAAAATGACTTGCCTGATCACTCAATTGGTGCGTGGTATGTTTGAGAACTGAATTCAACTCTAACACTGATCTCTGCTCACTATAATATAACACAAAAATTAGGGTACATTAAGACTTCCCCAGTGGTCTAAGGGTTAAGACTCTATGCTTCCACTGCAGGGGACATGGGTTTGATCCCTGGTTGGGGAAGTTCTGCATGCTACATGGGGCAGACTCCCTCCCCCCTCAGAAGTTAGATAATAGTTTTGGGGGGATTTAGAAAGCATGCCCGGTTAGTCTATCATACTGTGCCATGTCTGTGCACACTTATTTCATTAAGCCATTACTGAAACTAGCAGTGTGTCCTCAACTTACGCCATCTAAAATGATGGTGTTTGTTTCATCAAAGGTTTATAAAATCTAACTTGAATCTCCTGAATGAAGGACTCAAAAGACTCTCATTCAAGGTAAGAATCAAACATGCATACATGCTATGTTACTTCAGTCGTATCCAACCTTTGTGACCCTATGGACTCTAGCCCACCAGGCTTCTCCATCCATGTATTCTCTAGGCAAGAATACTGGAGTGGGTTTCCATGCCCTCTTCAAGGAGATCTTCCTGATCCAGGGATCGAACCTCGGTCTCCTGCATCTCCTGCAATGAAGGCAAACTCTTTACCACTGAGCCATCAGGGAAACTCGAGAATCACACATTACACTCTCTGTATTCGGTTTCCATTAGCAGGATTTTCACGGACTTGATCAAGCAGTTCGATTAACCAAGATATAAAGTTGGTTAAATATCTCCATCTAATAGTTCTTATTGACCACTCTCAGGTATATGTGTATATACCAAAATATAAACTACATACTGTATTTATGTTTCTGGGCTAAAGAGTCTTTATAAACGTACTGGAGAACTTTAAGAGTGAAACATTGAGGTAGATAATCTATTAGATCCAGAGAAGGAGCTTTATGGAAAGGTCTGTATTCTTAAGCGCACTATGGACATTCTCTTAAAAGCAATTTTCTAAATGACTTTAAGAGGCTGGTGGGCTTACTCTCTCCTGCTCTCTTGCTTATCATGGATGGCTGAGTCCCAGCTTAAGCAGAGTTGCTCAAATACCCCATTGGCTGACCTCGAGGAACAGTGTCAGGGCTAGGGAGGCCCAGATTCCTCAGAACCCTGTGCAAGCCTGACAGTTCCTTAAGACTGTTTGCCAAAGTCTGTTGCAGGGTGAATGTGGCTCGGAATAGGACTTGAGCCACCCACTCTTGGCCACAGACCAGCCATCTAAATAAACACAGTGCCTTTGGTATGCAAATGGCATTTCAAGGAGGTCTCCTAGCTCTTCCTCCAGAGCAAGCTGCTGCTTCTAAAAGCTCTAAGCCCAGAACTGACAATGGCCAATAGGGAACATAATACAAGAATTCTGCTCAAGTCATATGGCTATTGCCTGAGGATACATGCAACTGCTCTGTGGTGGGGTCTCTCACTCTCAAGACCTGAGGACGCCACTGTATGTCCAGAACTCTCTCTGACCTCTTCATGGAGGGCGAGAGGTGAGACAAACAGGAAAATAAGACTGGGGTCAAGTCACTAGCTTTATTTTCCAGCTTTAATTCCTGTTCCTTCTTATTCTTTTGCCTTTTTTAACATGTAGCAGCAGTCAGAAGGTGGGGGGGAAAGCCTATTAAAATGTTCAGATGCCTTTTGAAAAAAAATTAAATTTCCCCATTTTCTAAATTTAAAAAGTGTCTTGCCCTTCCTTGAGATTCTGTTCAGTTGCACACATGCCATGTAATAGAAGGAGCATCAGATTTAGTCTGGGAAAGTCCTGGCTTGGTCCTAATTAGAGATGTGATTTTATCTTCATTTGGTCACTATTTTATTAGTTGTAAAACGGTGATTTAAACCTATCTCACTGGATTTTGGGAAGAATTAAATGAGATAATGTCTACTAAGACCCTGGTAGAGGCCCTATACAGTAGGTACTTACAGATACAGAGCCAATATTATTAGCCTGGAGAGATAACTGAACATTTTTCCTCTAAGGATACTCCCTTTTCTGGGTTTCAAATGGACAGGAAGCATTATTAATACTGCTGATGATATTTTACCCAAATCTTGTGATTTTGTACATTCTGTCCTTTCTGTGAAAAGGCCTACTCACTTAGAACAAAAAGAAGCTATTCTTATTTACTCCTGGAAGAAAAAGAAAGCCTTTAATCAAGCTAGCAAACAGTGATTAAGGATCCAAACGACTTCTGGTTACATAAGTGTTAACAATAAGTTATGGTAATACAGTCTTGCTTCTCATTCACTCTCCAGACAGTCCCTACATCTTCAAAAAGTTGTCCATATTTACTGCCGTCTCCTGAGACTGTACTGGCCACACACATTTGGAGTTGTGAAGTAGTCTCCTAATTAGAACCTCTGCTTCCAATCGCTCTCCATTCTACCATATTGTATCTGATACTATATGTATACTCCTTTGCTCCCATTACACATGAGACTAACCAAGATCTCTGAAAAACAAATAGTGTATATGCACACATATATATGAAATCTAGGAAAATGGTACTGATGAAGCTATTGGCAGGGCAGGAATAGAGACTGACATAGAGGGTGGACATGTGGACACAGGGGCCGAAGGTGCGTGTGGACTGAATTGGGTGTGTAGCAGTGACATTTATATACGGCCATGTGTGAAAGGGAGAGCTGGTGAGAAGCTGCTGCACGGCACAGGGAGCTTGGCTGGCTGCTCTGTAATGACCTAGAGGGGCAGAATGGGGTGGGAGGATGGAGGCTGAAGAGGAGGAGATATGTGTATAGATACGGCTGACATAAGAGATGTATGTTTGATCCCTGGGTTGGGAAGATCCCCTGGAGGAGAGCAAGGCAACCCACTCCAGTATTCTTGCCTGGAGGATCCCATGGACAGAGGAGCCTGGTGGGCTACAGTTCATAGTATTGCAAAGAGTTGAACACGACTGAAGCGACTTAGCATGCACGGACATATTCCCTGTATCTAATCTTGCTTCCTGCTAACACTGCCTTATTCAATGCACTCATGATTTTAAAACTGTCTTATGCTGAAGGATGGGGCATACGAATTAGAAGCCTAGAAGAAAAAAGTAGTTTCCAAGAGGTACATAATTTTACTTCAGACAGTTACCATTTCAAAACCAATCTATCAGTTCAGTTCAGTTCAGTTCAGTCGCTCAGTCGTGTCCGACTCTTTGCGACCCCATGAATCGCAGCACGCCAGGCCTCCCTGTTCATCACCATCTCTCGGAGTTCACTCAGACTCACATCCATTGAGTCAGTGATGCCATCCAGCCATCTCATCCTCGGTCGTCCCCTTCTTCTCCTGCCCCCAATCCCTCCCAGCATCAGAGTCTTTTCCAATGAGTCAACTCTTCGCATGAGGTGGCCAAAGTACTGGAGTTTCAGCTTTAGCATCATTCCTTCCAAAGAAATCCCAGGGCTGATCTCCTTCAGAAT
>SJYT01045733.1:216671-258768 GCA_006410635.1 Cephalophus harveyi
TCACAGTCCAACTCTCACATCCATACATGACCACAGGAAAAACCATAGCCTTGACTAGACGGACCTTAGTTAGCAAAGTAATGTCTCTGCTTTTGAAAATGCTATCTAGGTTGGACATAACTTTTCTTCCAAGGAGTAAGCGTCTTCTATGGCACATAGCAAATCACTAAAAATATATATGGCCTTTTCAGTATTTCTTTCAAGGATTTGGAAATGCAGTTTTCTGATGGCCTGGATTTCCTTTAATGGAACATCTGCTGTGGAAGTGTGCTGTTTCCCTATACTTCCAGATACCCGGAAATTCTGAGGATTAACTAATTTAAGCTTCATCAGGGTGTTCTGTTTACTAATTGTGACTAAATGTCAGGACTTACAGCTGATGTTTGATTTGAAAGTGTTCATATTTCATAATTTATCTTTCCTTAAGTGAAACACTTGATAGAAATCCAACAAAAAATAAGATAAAAAAGGCAAATAAAGGAATCAGTTCTGTTTTCTTCTGTCATGGCTGGTTTCCCAATTGGATAGATTTTTATAAAGGGAATACTTTTCAAAATGCCAGGAGCCTTGGCGATAAATCCAGAATGACTGAATATCAATTCTAAGGTAAGACATTTTATTCTTTTCATACTTCTAGACCATTTTATGTAAATCTAATTTCTTTTTTTTTTTTTCTGATGACCCTGAGTTGTAAGAAGGTGGCATGATTAGACTTGCCTTGAGCTCACATTAACACTACACATAAGCTGACAAGCAACCTGTCAGCGTTTTCCAGATCTCTTATGTCATAGGGACATGCTCTAATTATTTGGACCCAGAAATATTATTAATAGACATGTGGTGCAAGCAGTGCTCTTAACACTTCTTTAGAAACTAATTTCTTGGAAATGGACAAAGACTGACTTTGTTAAGGTTAATTACTTAGTATTTACCACATCTGAAGGAACATTGATTGAGAGAGTTGCTTTATTGAACAAGGCATGTGATGCTGAGACTACGGATTTAAGAGTCTCCTGAAATTAGCATGGCTTTTAATTATAATAGATTTAAGTCAGATATGACAATTTCAAACTGAGACTTCTATGTAAATGGTGACAAAGCCTACTGATTGAGTGACAGGAATGAATTGACTGTACTGGCAATCTTGGTATTTTTCTGTTAAGCCTTATTTGTTGCTTAGTCTGTTTTCAGTCAATTGGGCAGTGCATTCGTATTGCACATTCTCCTCAAGTCCTTGGGTTCCTGTATTGTGAACTCCTGCTGGGATTACAGTGCTGCACACAGCAGGTATGGAGCCTTCCCCTGGATATACTCTCAGTTATCCATTATAGGACAATGCAGGATCAAGAGCACGGCTTGGTACCATGGCAAAGAGCACGGGCTCTTGAGTCAGATGGCCTGGTTTTGAATCTGGCTTGACCATTCACTAAATGTGTGACCTCAGGCCAATCACCTGTCCCAACTGTGTCTGTTTTCTCATCGGTCATGCAAGGTCTTGCCTTAACACCCTTCCTTCTGCTTTGCCCACCCATCTTCTCCTTTACCCTCTTTTATTTCACGCTGTAACTTGCCACCTGGCACATATGTATTTGTCTATTTGTTCACTTTCTGATCCCCTCCAATGGAATTGAAGGTCTGTGAGTGCAAGAACCTAGTCTCATTCACCCAATACATGTAATCGTGCTTGATACACAACAAAGTAATCTATAGTAAGTTGATGGCGAGCTGAATGAATGGATGAATGGATGGACAATGGAGATAGAAGTCTCCAAACTGGGCAAAATGTCAATTTTCTCTGATGCTCCTGGAAGACTGACAATAGTGAGAAGAAGAAGGAAAAAAAAAAACTGGAAGCTTATCACAGGAATAAAAGAAATAATCCAGGGATGGGAAGAAAGAGAGCTTGATACTAGTGAAAAGAAGAAAGGTCTAGGTAGTGTTAAATTAGTTTCATGGAAACGCATGAGCAGTGAGTCTATCAGATGCAGGCCTTAAGAAAGGCAGTGTGCCAAATTGCACTGAGGTAGAGGCTCATTGGAGAAGATGGCTTTATGCCTAGCTGATGATTTGGGGCAGCCCACACCAGTCATAAAGAGTTCTGTCAGATCCTAAAACAAACGGGACATTATTCTTTCCTCGGAGGATATATAATCAAAGGCAAATGTTAATAAGGTGATGAATGAAGGAAGCTGCTGATCTAGTTCCATACAATGCTGACACATTACCCAGGTGGTAACATTCAGACAATGAATAGATATAAACAAATTTAATGCATAAATGCAGAGTAAGGAAAATGCATGGCACCAGATGCTCTTAGCCACTGAGGCAGAAGTGCTTAGTGTCAAAGACAACCTTGGTCCTTGTCACGAGATCAGTCATCATTGTGTCTGCTCTGAGATTTGCAGCAATGGTTGGTAATGCTTTTCCCTTCATCTTCATTTGAGACTCACTTATCAGGATTTAAAATATAAACATTTGGACTTCCCTGGTGGTCCAGGGGTTAAGACTCTGCACTTCCAATGCAGGGGACCCAGGTTTGATCCCTGGTCAAGGAACTAGATCCCACATGCTGCAATGAAAACCCAGCATAGCCAAATAAATACTTAAAGTAATAAAATAAATTATGAACAAGAACTTATATGACTGTCCAGCATCCTGCTCATTTGCAATACTTTACACTGCTTTGGATTTGGTAGCTCCATCTATTGTGATAATCAGGATGCTCAAATACATTGCCACACAGTAAATCTGGGTGATATCCGCGCCACAGTCATTAGCACCATGTTCCTGAAAGGTATGAAGAGGAGGCGGGAACTCTGCACATAACACTTCACCCCCGTCTACGCCTTCCCCACACTTCTTCAGAACAGATGGCAGAGAGGCATTAGTTGTCTCATGTTTTGTTTTGAAATGTTTCATTGTAAAATAAACAATTCTGCAGTAGAGTTTTTATTTGTAAGCATATGCAACTAGACTTAAAGTTAAATGCTGTTATCCCACTACCCTTGACTCAAAGCGTGAATCGATCAAAAATAAAAATAAAGCATAGAATCAAAAGGAACGAATGAAGCTGAAACCCTACCTGCAACTTAGATCTTTGTCCTGATGTGTTTCAGCACATAGAATCTCCTTATTCACCCATAAACTATGTTTTCATTGTGTTGTGTTTAGTTTTATTTTTCATTGCTATTTAAGATGGTATAGACCAAGTCACCCTAGTAACAATTATTATTGTTATTGCACCATGTGGGAGGTGCAATGCTAGGCATAAAAGTGTAAGATCACTGCTTTCAAGGGATTTAAAAATCTGGTTAAGTATTTTTCTTGAAAAATTATAACTAAAAACACTCAACAGTACATACTAAGTGACAGCTATTGGTTTAGACAACAGCTGCAATTGTAGGTCGGGAGAAGGTGAAATGACACACACATAGAATAGAGAAGGAAATGTTTACATGAGATGTGAGTTGAGATTCAGATAAGTAGACAAGGAGACAAAGGCATTCCAAAAAGAAAGGGCAGTGAGAGTAAAGGCACTGAGACAGGAAAAGATGAATTTTGTTGGGGGCATAGACAATGAACTCTGGCAGGAATGGTGATGCTAGAGAGGTAGAAAGTCCCCAAATAGAAGGCACGAGAGTTTCCCCCCAAATTTAAAAATTTCAGGATTATCTCAAAACTTACTTGGAAGTTTACTTTGCTGCTGAACAGAGGGCTAGTGTATTATACTTCAAATGTGACTCCATTCACTCATTCAGTTATGCAGCAGTTTACGGAGCATTCCTGTGTATGCAGGAATGCTACAGATACAATTAGGTGCTATAGATACAATAAAGTTAGGATATGTTCCTTTGACCTCAAGAAGATGACAGTTTAATGTGGAATACAGAGAAATACTTGTGAATTACAATCCAGTTTGAAAGTCATAGCCATGTCAAAATTGGAGTACCTTTGGTCTTTCACAAAAGCCCTGCTTTAATGAACCGTCATGAGAATAATGAAGAAGTCCAGGGAGGGACTCATGTATAATAATGAATGAGTCCCTTCAATACTGCAACACAGGACAACTGTATTGACAATACATGGGACTGGTATGCTGTAAATAGATAATACTTTGCCCTTCTTCTTTTAGTATTGGGAAAAAAGAAAAAAAGGAGATCGGGGGAAAAAATCATCACAATAGAAGGTCAGGACCCCAAAATAAACAGGTGCTTTCAGAAGAGAAAAAAATGAATACATTCTGTTATTTCTAATCATAGTTACAGCTTATAGAATACACATGACAGTACTTTTCTGGCACTCTTCTAGGTTTTTCACATATATTAATGCAATTATCACAATATCTCAGACAAGTATTTGTGTCCCAAGCACAAAGTCAGTAAGAGAAGGAGCTAGGGTTTAAACAATGGTGGTACAGGGGAAGGGGGGTCTTAAGAAAGATGTCAAATAAAGACCATTTAAATTTAAGGAAACTTAGATGAGATGGCTGGATGGCATCACGGACTCGATGGACGTGAGTCTGAGTGACCTCCGGGAGATGGTGATGGACAGGGAGGCCTGGCGTGCTGTGATTCATGGGGTCGCAAAGAGTCAGACATGACTGAGCGACTGAACTGAACTGAGAATGGGTGGAATGAACTGATATGAGATTCCACATTTTTGTTCTGTTTTTGTATTTTTCCATTTTATAAGACTGTGAAAGTGTTAGTCGCTCAGCTGTGTCCAGCTCTTTGAGACCCCATTGACTATAGCCCCCTAGGCTTCTCCATCCATGGGATTTTCCAGGTAAGAAAACTGGAGTGGGTTGCTATTTCCTTCTCCAGAGGATCTTCCTGACTCAGGGATTGAACCCAGGTCTCCTGCATTACGGGCAGAATCTTTACCTTCTGAGCCACCAGGGAAGCTGGCAGAAGACTGTAGTAGAATGAAATGTAAAGAGGGAATGGTCTCTTTTAGATAAATAATAATGGTATTGAATACTGACTGAACATTGATCTGTGTGTACCTGGTACTCCACACAGGTACCCTTATTATTCCCATTTTACACTACCGCCAACAACAAAAATTGAAGAGACTCCTATTACAAAGAAGAAGTTTGTTTGGTCTTTATCACAACCTACACAGTTAGCAAGGGCTGGAATTTAGATGTGTCTGACAAATCTTTACCATCACTGATGCTGCTGCTGCTGCTGCTGCTGCTAAGTCGCTTCAGTCGTGTCTGACTCTGTGCAACCTCATAGATGGCAGCCCATCAGGCTCCCTCGTCCCTGGGATTCTCCAGGCAAGAACACTGGAGTAGGATGCCATTTCCTTCTCCAATGTGTGAAAGTGAAGGTGCTCAGTCATGTCCGACTCTGTGCGACCCCACAGATGGCAACCCACCAGGCTCCTCTGTCCATGGGATTTTCCAGGCATGGAGTGGGGTGCCATTGCCTTCTCCGTGGGTTTGCCTTTCTTCCATTAATCTATTAGGATCCAAAAGTTCTGCTAGACTGGAGTGGAGTTAGGAAATGGCACTGTGGGGATAAGGCTGTATTTCTTTGACAAGGTAGCTGGCTCTTCATGGCATTTTGGAACCAGAAAAACTATCTGAGAACCATTAGGGACAATCCATTCCTGTCTCTACTGAAAGTGTGGAAAATTGTGGATCTCTTTCCAATAACCAATATTTAAATATTTATTTATGAACTATTCTTTCTCTTAAAATAAGAAACTTTATCTACATGACACATCTTAAGTTAAAAGGTACAGAAACTGAACTGAGAATCACATCTTACTTACTTACTTTACTTCAGGTTCTTACTTCTGAGAACCATAATCATCAGAAGTACAGGATTTGGAGGTTACACTATTTCTATTAAATTTCTGATGGCCAAATAAGATTTTATTTACTGTTTAATCCAAATAAAGATATGTACATCAACAAATGTATAGAACAGAGAGAAATTAGTCATATTCTTAAATTTATTAAGGGGAAAGTTAAAAATGATGCTTATTAGATGTCTTCTATATGTCTGTTATTTTACATATTTTACAGTAACTCATTTGGTTCTAACAATGACCTGTGTATTGTGATCTCATTTTATATATGAAACACTTGAACTTCCGTGTGGTTAAGTAAATCAAACAATTAACAAGTGGCAGAGACAAGGTAGACAGACCTAGCTCTCTCTCTCTTTCTCTCTTTAACTATGTTGGCCTGTGCTAGAAAAGAAAAGAAACCAACTCTTTATAGAGTTTATAGGCAGAAATAATGCAAATGAAAAAGAACAAAAACCATTGCTTGGGCTGGACAAAACATGTATATGGGACACTTGAAATCAAGTATCTTACTTCCAGTCATAATTTTCCAACCTCTTGCTCCACTTGTTTCTCCAGGTGCCATACAAGTATGATGCTAAATTTGTTTTTCAAGGGAAAGGACTAGGACTATTACTAATAAGAAAATATGGTTTTGCATTTCTTTGGATAGCTTTATAAAATGTGTTCCCACTTCCAAAAGGTTGCAAAGAGTCAGACATGACTGGGTGTGCATGCGTGTGCACACACACACATACACACACACAGACATAATATGAAAGGCTCACTTTCTGTTTATGTACATTTCTCAAATATTGTCTTTTGCAGTAAGTATACTGATCTAAATTTGACTCTGTTAATAACACTCTACTTCAGCTTTCAAATGGCTTAACGATGTCTAGAAGCACAGTTGAAGAATAATCTGAATGAGACTGATAAGACCACTCAAATGGTTTTGACCCTTAGAGAGGATAGTGGGTGGATATTATCCTTTACACTTTGTACCATTCTCAGAGGACAGTCACAGATGTGTAAACAAATGGGAAAGAGAAATAAAGGGGACAGCCAGATTGCCAGAGATCCATTACTTTACCCCTGGGGTATGTGGCTATTACAGAACTGGGGCAAATGCCAAGAGCACTGAATTCAAAGGGAGGCTCCCTGAAGTGAGTCATCTATTTAGACAACATCAGAGGAATATTGGGTCAGATCCTACTGGGTGAAGAGGTTACACCATGGGCATTTGGTAGTCACTTTGGGAATTACACTAATTTACGGCAACATGAATATAGAGTGGCAAAGTGTCATTAAAGGCTAAGGTAAATTTATTTCTATACAAGATAGAAAGGGCAGTTGGTCATGCATCTTTTCTCATTAGCCACACTTACAAACATGGATGGCAGCCACGATAGGCTTGAAATAAAGATAAAGGATAGATATCTAGTTCACTAAGGAATATCCTGGTGTCTTGAGAGAGCTGATGTTGTCATTAATCTTCTGTTTTAGCAAGAACTGGCTCTTTTAAAAAAATCATAGACCAACTTCCCATTCTGTATAGAGAGGCTAAATGAGACAGTTTTTGAACAACAAACAGATTCTAAGATCAAGGAACTTGTTAGAGTCTGGCCTTGCCACTTTCTAGCAATGGAACCTTGGGTAAGTAATTGAATCTTTGAGTCTCAGTTTAGTCATGTATAAGAGGTGCATAATAAGCGTATCCTTTTTTATAAAAGTTGCTATATAATTAGATGATATATAGAAAATCCATCTATAATTTTAACAATGCTATACAAAAGTTAGGCTGCTATATTTCAAAGAAAAAGGGTGCAGGCAATATAAGTCAAATTTCAGTTTCCTAAACAAGAATATTGAATGAATCTTGAGTTCAAGTTGATCTGTCTTATAAGGACTAGGAAGAACAAGGGTGGTTAGGGTCATTTGCTGAGCTCAAGTCCTATTCACTAATTTGTTCTTTTATGGATTATGCCTATACTGAAATAATTGCATTAGTCGCTCAGTCATGTCTGACTCTCTGTGAACCCATGGACAGTAGTCTGCCAGAATCCTCTGTCCATGGGATTCTCCAGGCAAGAATAATGGAGTGATTATTCCCTTCTTCAGGGATCTTTCCGACCCAAGTATTGAACCTGGCTCTCCTACATTGCAGGCAGATTCTTTACTGTCTGAACCACCAGGGAAGGCCATATCTAAGAAATCTTGGCCCAATTTCAGGCAAAGAGCATTTCATGCAAATATGGGCACAATACAGGAAATGGTATAGACCTAACAGAAGCAGAGGATATTAAGAAGAGGTGGCAAGAATACACAGAAAAACTATATAAAAAAGATCTTAATGACCCAGACATCTTGGAATGCGAAGTCAAGAGGGCCTTAGGAAACATCACTATGAATAAAGCTAGTGGAGGTGATGGAATTCCGGCTGAGCTATTTCAAATCCTAAAAGATGATGCTGTGAAAGTGCTGCACTCAATATGCCAGCAAATTTGGAAAACTCAGCAGTGGCCACAGGACAGGAAAAGGTCAGTTTTCATTCCAATCTCAAAGAAGAGCAATGCCAAAGAGTAGTTCAAACTACTACATAATTGCACTCATTTCATATGCTAGCAAAGTAATGCGTTAAATTCTCCAAGCCAGGCTTCAACAGTATGCAAATCAAGAACTTCCAGATGTTCAAGCTGGATTTAGAAAGGTGATGGAATTCCGGCTGAGCTATTTCAAATCCTAAAAGACGATGCTGTGAAAGTGCTGCACTCAATATGCCAGCAAATTTGGAAAACTCAGCAGTGGCCACAGGACAGGAAAATGTCAGTTTTCATTCCAATCTCAAAGTAGGGCAATGCCAAAGTAGTTCAAACTACTACATAATTGCACTCATTTCATATGCTAGCAAAGTAATGCTCTAAATTCTCCAAGCCAGGCTTCAACAGTATGCAAATCAAGAACTTCCAGATGTTCAAGCTGGATTTAGAAAGGCAGAGGAACCAGAGATCAAATGGCCAACATCCACTGGATCACAGAAAAAGCAAGAGAATTCCAGAAAAACATCTACTTCTGCTTCAGTGACTATGTCAAAGCCTTTGACTATGTGGATCACAACAAACTGGAAAATTCTTATACCAGACCACCTTACCTGCCTCCTGAGAAACCTGCAGGCAGGTCAAGAAGCCACAGGTAGAACTAGACATGGAACAATGGACTGGTTCCAAACTGGGAAAGGAGTACATCAAGGCTATATATTGTTACCCTGCTTATTTAACTTATATGCAGAGTACATCACATGAAATGGTGGGCTGGATAAAGCACAAGCTGGAATCAAGATTGCCAGGAGAATATCAATAACCTCAGATATGCAGATGACACTATCCTTATGGCAGAAAGTGAAGAGGAACTAAAGAGCCTCTTGATGAAAGTAAAAGAGGAGAGTAAAAAAGCTGGCTTAAAGCTCAACATTCAGATAACGAAGATCATGGTATCCGGTCCCATCAGTTNTCAATAACCTCAGATATGCAGATGACACTATCCTTATGGCAGAAAGTGAAGAGGAACTAAAGAGCCTCTTGATGAAAGTAAAAGAGGAGAGTAAAAAAGCTGGCTTAAAGCTCAACATTCAGATAACGAAGATCATGGTATCCGGTCCCATCAGTTCATAGCAAATAGATGGGGAAACAATGGAAACAGTGACTGATTTTATTTTCTTGGGCTCCAAAATCACTGCAGATGGTTACTGTAGCCATGAAATTAAAAGATGCTTACTCTTAGGAAGAAAAGTTATGACAAACCTAGACAATGTATTAAAAAGCAGAGACATTACTTTGCCAACAAAGGTCAATCTTGTCAAAGCTATGGTTTTTCCAGTAGTCATGTATGGATGTGAGAGTTGCACCATAAAGAAGGGTGAATGCTAAAGAATTGATGCTGTTGAACTGTGGTGTTGGAGAAGACTCTTGAGAGTCCCTTGGACAGTAAGGAGATCAAACCTGTCTATCCTAAAGGAAATCAGTCCTGAATATTCTTTGGAAGGACTGATGCTGAAGCTAAAGCGCCAATACTTTGGCCACCTGATGCAAAGAGCCGACTCATTAGAAAAGACCCTGATATTTGGAAAGATTGAAGGCAGGAGGAGAAGGGGATGACAGAGGATGAGATGATTGGATGGCATCATTGACTCAATGGACATGAGTTTGAGCAAGCTCTGGGAGATGATGAAGGACAGGGAAGCCTGGAGTGCTGCAGTCCATGGGGTCTCAAAGAGTTGGGCACAACTGAGCAGCTGCAACAATTTCAGGCCACAAATATTTTCCTTATATTTTCTTTTAATTTTTTTTAAAATAAATTTAGGTTTTATATGTAGTTCGATAATCTACTTTGAGTTACTCTTTTATATATTTTGAGATAAAGATCAGAGTTTTTTTTCTTCTTAGTGTATAGACATCCAACAGATCCAGTACAACTTGTTGAAAAGATGATCTTTTCTCCACTTGATGTGCTTTTGAATCCTTGTCAAAAATCAATTGTCTATATACACGTGTGGACCTTTTTCTATTTAGTTTTGTTGACAAGCTTTCTGTTTTCATGGCTATGTCACACTGTTTTGGTTACTGTGGTTTTATGATAGTCTTGAAATCATGTAACATTAGCTCTTCAACTACATTCTTTTTCCAAGTTGTTTTCATTATTCTACCTTTGCATTTACACATGAATTTCAGAATCAGTTTGTCAATTTCCACCACAAATCCTAGGAAATTTGATTTGGACATTAACTCTATAAATCAATATGGGAAAGCATCAAGTTTTCCAATCAATGAAAAAGATACCTCTTTATTTACTTCAATCTTTATGTCTGTCAGAAATGACTTATAGTTTTCAGTTTATGGGTCTTGCATATCATTTGTCAGATATATCTCAAAGTATTTTCTTTTTAAAAATGCCACTGTACATTTATTAATTTTTTTAAAAACTTGATTGCTTGCTGCTAGCATAAATACAATTAATTTTTGCACATGGATCTGTAGTCTTCAGTCTTGCTAAACTCTCTTACTCGCTTTCTGTTTTTGTAAATTTTATATTTTCTATCTAGATGTTTATGTTATCTGTGAATAAAGGCAGTTTTTACTTTCCTTTCCAATCTTTATACTTCATATTTCTTTTTCTTATCTAATTGCACTGGCTAAACCCTGACTATAATGCTGAATAAAAGTGATGACAACAGTCATTTGGTCTTTTATCATGAAGTAAAAAATTGACTGTAGCTTTTTCGTAGACACCATTATCAGACTGAGGAAGTTTTCTTCCTATTGCTGATAAGCCAAGAGTTTCTATTAAGAATGAACATTGAACTTTCCAAGCACATTGTTAAAAACATTTTTTTTTTGCACCTATTGAACTGATCATAGATTTTTCAGAAGTTTATTAACATGGTGAATCACATTGATTTTTCACAAGTTAAACCAACCCTGCATTCATGAGATAATGCCCATTTGGTCACGGTCCATTTATTAGAGCTGATTCCCTTTGCTATCATTTTGTTCAGAATTTTTGTTTCTTTGTTCATAGTACTAATGGTCTGTAGTTTTCTTGTAATGTCTTTGTGTGGTTTTGGCACTGGGGTAATAATGCTGGTCTCAGAATGAGTTAGAAACTCTTTCCTCTACTTCAATTTTTAGGAAGAACTACATTGGATTTCTACTTATTTCTTATTGTTTAGTAGAATTTCTTCAGTGAAACTGTATGGGCCTGGGGTTTTCTTTGTGAGAAGGTTTTCAACTACTGATTCAAAAATTTTTAGTAGATCTAGGTTTATACAGGTTTTCTATTTCTTTTTGAGTGAGCTTTGGTAGTTTGTTCTTTCAAAAAATTTGTCCATTTCATCTAAGTTGTCACATTTATAGGTATAGCTGTTCATAATATCTTTTTATTATCCTTTTAATATCTATAGAATCTGTACTGATATTATCACTCTAATCATTGATATTGGTAATTTGTGTCTTTCCTGTTTTCATGACCAATCTGGCTAAAGATTCACTAATTTTTCTTCATCTTTGCAATGAACCAACTTTGGTTTAATTGATTCCTCATTGTCTTTGTTTCCCATTTCATCAATTTCTACTTTCAGTTCAGTTCAGTTCAGTCGCTCAGTCGTGTCAGACTCTTTGCGACCCCATGAATCGCAGCAAGCCAGGCCTCCCTGTTCATACCATCTCTCGGAGTCCACTCAGACCCACATCCATTGAGTCAGTGATGCCATCCAGCCATCTCATCCTCGGTCGCCCCCTTCTCCTCCTGCCCCCATTTCATCAAGAGGCTTTTTAGCTCCTCTTCACTTTCTGCCATAAGGATGGTGTCATCTGCATATCTGAGGTTATTGATAATTTCTACTTTGATCTTTATTATTTCCTTTCTTCTGCTTATTCAGTGACTAAGTTGTTTCCGATTCTCTTCTGCTAGCATTAGCTTTATTTGCTGTTTGTTTTCTAGCTTCTTAAAGTAGAAGCTGAGGTCACCAATTTTAGACCTCTGAAAACCTTTATTCTTTACCAACTTACTGCTATAAATTTCCTCCTAAACATTGTTTTAGTAGTACTTCACACATTCTGATGTATTATATTTTCACACTCATTCAGTTGTGTATTGTATTTTCACATTCATACTTTATAATTTCCCTTTTGATTTTTCCCTTAATCCATGAACTATTCAGATTTGTGCTATGTAGTTTTCCAAATATTTGGACATTTTTCAGAAATATTTCTGTTATTGATTTTAATTTAATTCCACCATAGTAGTCAGAGAACATACTTTGAATTACTTGAATACTTTTAAATTTACTAAAAATATTTTAATGGCTCAAGATGGGGTCTATTTCAATAAATTTTCCATGTGCTTGTGAAAAGAATGCATTTTGCTGCTGTTCAGTGGTGTGTTCTGTAAGTTAAGCAGATGAAGTTGATTAATAAGCATTATTCAAGGGTACTATATCACTGATTTTTAAATTTATTTTTCCATACATTATTGACAAAGGGGCATTGATATCTCTAACAGTTACTGTGGATATCACCATTTCTCCTTGCAGCTGTATCAAGTTTGTTTTCTCCCTATGTATTTAGAAACTCATTAGATACATGTGCATTTAGGACTCTTCTGTCTTCGAGAACTGACTCCTTTATTGTTATGAAATGACCTTCTTTTTCCTGTTAATATTTTTTGCTCTGAAATCTAATGTTAATGTAGCCATTCAGCTTGTTATTTTTTTTTTTTTTGATTAATGTTAGCATAGTATTTAGTTTTGATCCTTTTTACTTTATATATATATATAATATTTAAAGTGTATTTTTGGGGGGCAGCATATAGTTGTGCCTTGATTTTTTAAATTCAATATAACAATCTCTGCTTTTAATTAAGGCATTTAAACTATTTATATTTAATGTCATAATTGACATGGTTTGATTTAGGTCTATCACTTGCTCTGTTTCTTGTTTTTCCCATTTGTTCTTTGTCCTATTTTCTCTCTTTTCTTTTGGATTAAATGATTTTTTTTTAAATGATTCCTGTTTAATTTCTATTGTTGGATTATGGGCTATAACTCTTGGTTTGGTTATTTTAGGGGCTGTAATGCACTTTTTAAAGTCAAAAGTTTTCCATTCAAATACCAAGGAGTATATAAATCTGAAACCCTTTAAAAAGTCTGTGGTAATGTGCTTTGTCTTTTTTTTTTTTTTTTTAGTGTGTGTGTGGGTGTGTATGTGTGTTAACAAGATGACTTTGAACAGGACCAAGGAAATGGAAGTAGTATAAAGGTGCCTAAAAGGTTGAGAATTATGAAAGTTGGCTTTCGCGCCAGGTTCTATTCTGTGAGGTCAAAGAGTGCAGGGACATAAAGTTTTTCTTTGCATCCTGAGCTCCAATTACGTACCAAGTATTATCTGCTGCATATGTAGAAATATTTTCTACATGCCACTATTAGCTGTGAGTTCCTGGGGTAGTCAACATTTCCGAATCTGACTACTCATCAGTCAACTGAAACAATAGTCACAAAACCTTACAGGCTATACTCTGTGGGCTAAACCATTGAATGCAATCACATATAAACTGAAAAGCCTATAATGAAAATCAGAGTTCATATTGATTGGGAACACAGGCTCTGGCATCAGAGGACTTGATCAGAATAGATAGGATCTCAGATTTTTGTGCACATTCTTGAAGCTAATTATAGTTTATCTGCAAAATGGGAGTAAATATTGGTTTGAGACGGTAGATAGAATCTAGAGATGTGTATAAGAGACAGATATAATATTTAAAGTGTATTTTTGGGGGGCAGCATATAGTTGTGCCTTGATTTTTTAAATTCAATATAACAATCTCTGCTTTTAATTAAGGCATTTAAACTATTTATATTTAATGTCATAATTGACATGGTTTGATTTAGGTCTATCACTTGCTCTGTTTCTTGTTTTTCCCATTTGTTCTTTGTCCTATTTTCTCTCTTTTCTTTTGGATTAAATGATTTTTTTTTAAATGATTCCTGTTTAATTTCTATTGTTGGATTATGGGCTATAACTCTTGGTTTGGTTATTTTAGGGGCTGTAATGCACTTTTTAAAGTCAAAAGTTTTCCATTCAAATACCAAGGAGTATATAAATCTGAAACCCTTTAAAAAGTCTGTGGTAATGTGCTTTGTCTTTTTTTTTTTTTTTTTAAGAGGTACTGAAATGAATGGACTGAAAAGATCAAGCTAAAATGAATGCTTGTAATTCATAATCTTTAAAATGGAGTCAAAATGCCAGAATACACTTTACTGCTTTTAAACCAAATTCACCAAAGCCAGTACAGAGCTGAAGTGAGATTTTGGAACAAGCTGAAAATTTTTCTTTTTAAATAATATGTTGCTCTTAGTGATGCCATGCTGAATTTCTCGATAAGTTCTGAATATTGGAAATTGTGCTTACCCAGACACAATATTAATACCTGACCCTGAAAATGAACTTAAAAGTTATGTTAATATAGTGGTGTGGTCACAGAAATGAAATTGTTATTTCAGTAATATAGGAGAAACACTAGATTCAATTTTATATGCCTTTGTAATTTTCTGTTGTACACAGTTGGGGGCAGAACTGAGAAATTCCAGGAGCCCTATGCTGGTCAGTGAATCCTAAGACCCATGTATTTACAAGGTGAATGCCTCCATCTGAGGGATGGAAACTAGTATAGAAAACCCCCATGGTCTAGACTTGTTCTTCTAAGTATTGCTAAAGAAGCAATTGGTGTGGCAGAAACATGGACATTCGGAGACAGAAAACTGCAGTATGAGTGTTCCTTTCAGCACCATTTAATCTCTGCTTGTGCTGCACAGGATAGATTACTTAATTTCTCAGAATACTTCCTTATTTTAATATCTATATATCATATTTTAGCTATAATCTAAATAATACTTATTTTACAATGTTTTGGAGAGAATTGAAAGAGGAAACTTTATAACAACTATGATTAATTAAACAATAGCAAATGTGAAGTTTCCACTTTGGCCCTGCCACGTCCTTCTTTCTGGAGGTGTTAGTAGTTGTCCTCCACTCTTCCCCTGATGCTGGGATAGACTGAAAGCAGAAGGAGAAGAGGGTGACAGAGGATGAGATGGTTGAATGGCATCACCGATTCAATGGACATGAACTTGTGCAAACTCTGGGAGACAGTGAGGGACAGGGAAGCCTGGAGTGCTGCAGTCTACAGAGTCGTGAAGAGTTGGACACGACTTGGCAACTAAACAACAACAACAACAACAAATGTAAAGCACTGTTTCTATTATTTGCTTCTTTTTTTGTATTAGAGCAAAACAGAAGTATAGCAGTAGGGATGTAATGAAGAAGATAAAATTCCTTCTTAGAATCCAGATATTCATATGGTGTTGCTATTATTAGTTATCATTAAGAACAATAATTAATGAAGGGGTAAGTGAGGACTTAGATCAAACCTCTTTATTGAGCAAGGCAGTGGAATTTTTCTTGAGCGATGCCACTCATTGTTGATACTTAACGCTTTCCACTTTCTTACTCTCCCACCCTGAGTACAATGATCTAGGTGACAGTACCCAAATCAAAACAATGTAATGCAGTGTTTTGCGATGGGGTCATGAAGAGTCAGATATGACTGAGCGACTGAACTGACTGACTGACTGAATGCAGTGTTTATAACTGTTTCATTACAGGCTCACCATTTTTGCTCCAGTTGACAATGATGGCCTCTTAGAAGTCTCCAGAGCAGTGTGGCTGCTTAAGAGAAGCTTGTGTTATTTGAAGTGTCTACTAGCACTAACCAGCATGGTCTGCTAGACTCCCCAGTTGATTAGATTCTTCAGTAAACTTCTGATTTGTCAATGTTTTCTCTTTGACAAAGCTTGCTTTCTCTCTTTCATTTCTAAGCACATTGCAGAACTGCCTTAAAACAAAGATGCAAAACTTTTGGAGCATTGAGACCATATTGGAAATCTTTTGCAAACCTTAAGGGCTAATTCTTTGATGTATACTTGCATAAAACAGCAATGCATTATTGAATGTAGTCATATCAAAAAAGGTCAGGTATTGCCATTTGCCATTTGTAATCTCCAATAAAGTAAGGGTGTGTGTGTGGGTGTGTATGTGTGTTAACAAGATGACTTTGAACAGGACCAAGGAAATGGAAGTAGTATAAAGGTGCCTAAAAGGTTGAGAATTATGAAAGTTGGCTTTCGCGCCAGGTTCTATTCTGTGAGGTCAAAGAGTGCAGGGACATAAAGTTTTTCTTTGCATCCTGAGCTCCAATTACGTACCAAGTATTATCTGCTGCATATGTAGAAATATTTTCTACATGCCACTATTAGCTGTGAGTTCCTGGGGTAGTCAACATTTCCGAATCTGACTACTCATCAGTCAACTGAAACAATAGTCACAAAACCTTACAGGCTATACTCTGTGGGCTAAACCATTGAATGCAATCACATATAAACTGAAAAGCCTATAATGAAAATCAGAGTTCATATTGATTGGGAACACAGGCTCTGGCATCAGAGGACTTGATCAGAATAGATAGGATCTCAGATTTTTGTGCACATTCTTGAAGCTAATTATAGTTTATCTGCAAAATGGGAGTAAATATTGGTTTGAGACGGTAGATAGAATCTAGATCAAAAAAAAAAAGAGAAGAATCCAGGAATCCCACTGTCTTCTATTAAAAAAAGTCCTGTGAAATGACAGGAAAGGTATTTTTAAAAAGATTGATAAAACCATGTAGCATTGGGAAATAAGGACTTGTACTATCAAAAAGCTAGAGATTTTGAAGCATTCCTGAAAGTTAGAAATAGGACATTAAGATAGGAGGAAACTATGCCCCAAGATACCAGCAGGAAAGCACGCTCTGAAGATAAGAACAGTTAAAAAGATGCACTCTGTGCTTAGAGACATACAAGTAGAAGAGGCATGTCTGTGTGAGTAATCGGGAAACTAAATTCTCATTAGCAGTCTTGTTACTCCCCTACTTCAATTCCTCCATTTACTGAAACGGTGAGAAAGGGCCCTGGTACTTGGAAGACAGCCATGATCAAGAAGAACCAGAGACTTCTAGGTGGGGCAAGGCACCCCCAAGCCCAGAAAGAGAGATCCCAGCACACTACAGTGAACTTATATTTCTCCTTTTCCCTTCTTTAAGAGTACCTATAATGAGAACCTGTATCTTCTTCCCTCAACCCTCTCGCCCAAAGATTTTCAAACACAAAGTGAAAATACAAATAGGAATCAAATTAGGAAATATTTGGGCTGAAGCAAAAACAACATGAAAAATATGAACAAAGGTCAACAAATAATACCCCTCAAAAGTACATAAGGAAACAATCAATAAAACTAGTAGAATATTTTAATATTTAAATAAAAATAACATTCCAAAAGAATCTAGAGGATAATAGCATCATAAAAATAAGAAGACAGTTATAAAAAATGAAATAGTTAAAGAATGTGGAATTAAAAACTTTCAGAAAACACAAAAAGTGTCTCCATAGGCAGGTAGAAAGCAGAAAGACACAGTTTCAGTGCAAAAGATGAATAAAAAGGTACAGAGTGGGGACAGAAACAGTGACTGCTCTTAGAAGATTAAACAAGAGAAACCATGTAAGATTGCCTAGTTCAGTGGCTACCACATAGGAAGGCTACACTCTACAGGAACTTTATTACTATTATTATAGTTGTTATAACCGAACTACCCAATTCTTAGTTACTAATTTTATCATTGTTATTATATTATCACTAAATTACATTCTCTGCAAGGTCCTACGTCTAATATTCTAAGAGCTGATGACAATAAGAGGAAGTAGAGGTGGAAAGGAGCCAGGAAATAGGACTCTAGGACCTAGGGGCAGGGTGATGACATTCAGTAGCTAGTTTAGGTGAGGGAAAGTAGGAACCTAGATGTGAGGACAAGAAGGAAAGGGGAATGGGAACATAAAGAGAAATTCTTGACCTGATGTTTAGGGACAAGCAACTATGGGGCTGATGTTATAGATTCATTCTGGGTTTCAAAAGTGTGATGGTACCAGGGGTCCATCATGGTACTGGAGTGGGTTGCCATGCCCTCCTCCAGATTGGAGGCCTCACATTGGTCAGAGGCCATATAGAAAGCCAGCATTAGGCTCATCTCATGACACCCTATGCCCTGCCCACCAAAACATCCCATGGATCCTCTGGATCAGAGATAACCTTAGACCAGATGGGTCTCCCAGGATGGTTCTGAATTAGAGCAAACATTTTGGGAGTATGTACTATAGCAACTCCACAGATTAAGAAGGTTTTACATTTTATTTTCATCAAGAATTTCTTAATCAGTTAAAGCTTCTGTCACCTAATAAGAGGCTCAGGTGGCTCTAGTGCTAAAGACCCCACCTGCCAATGCAGGAGATGGAAGAGACTTGGGTTCAATCCCTGGGTTGAGAAGATTTCCTGGAGGACGTCATGGCAACCCAATTCAGTATTCTTGTCTGAAGAGTGCCACGGATAGAGGAGCCTGGAGGGCTACCCTCCATGGGGTCACAAAGAGTTGAACAAGGTCACCTAATGTGAATACTGGCATCAAAGTGATTTTCAGTTTTCTCGTGAGACATGTTGCCAGGCTATAGACTAATATATGAATTTACGAATCCCTAATGCAGGTAAACCCCTGAGTGCCTTTTGAGAGTTACTTCTTTATTTATTTATTTTTTTTAATTTTATTTTTACTTTATTTTCCTTTACAATACTGTATTGGTTTTGCCATACATTGACATGAATCCACCACGGGTGTATACGAGCTCCCAATCCTGAATCCCCCCCCACCTCCCACCCCATATCCTCTCTCTGGATCATCCCCATGCACCAGCCCCAAGCATCCTGTATCCTGTATCGAACATAGGCTGGCACTTCGTTTCTTACATGATAGTATACATGTTTCAATGCCATTCTCCCAAATCATCCCATCCTCTCCCTCTCCCACAGAGTCCAAAAGTCCGTTCTATACATCTGTGTCTCTTTTGCTGTCTCGCATACAGGGTCATCATTGCCATCTTTCTAAATTCCATATATATGTGTCAGTATACTGTATTGGTGTTTTTCTTTCTGGCTTACTTCACTCTGTATAATAGGTTCCAGTTTCACCCATCTCATTAGAACTGATTCAAATGAATTCTTTTTAATGGCTGAGTAATACTCCATTGTGTATATGTACGACAGCTTTCTTATCCATTCATCTGCTGATGGGCATCTAGGTTGTTTCCATGTCCTGGCTATTATAAACAGTGCTGCAATGAACATTGGGGTACATGTGTCTCTTTCAATTCTGGTTTCCTCGGTGTGTATGCCCAGCAGTGGGATTGCTGGGTCATAAGGCAGATCCATATATATGTGTCAGTATACTGTATTGGTGTTTTTCTTTCTGGCTTACTTCACTCTGTATAATCGGCTCCAGTTTTTAACTGATCATAAACTCACAATCAGGACAGGAGAAAATAGCAACACTTTTCCCAAGTCCATGTTCTGAGTGGGGTTTTAGGTATAAAGAAGCAACGCTTGCCAAAGAGAAAAAGAATCTCTGTAAGTATTAAAGCTTTGATGATATAGAAGCTCTTCGTATATATCCCACTTATTATTACCAGGTCACTTTATCTTAGATGACCTCCACTGTGGTCTAGAAATGCTAACTTTTCACAAGGCTCATGGCCTAACTCACTAATGAATGCTGTCTGCGTAGTCACTTGCACAATCCACGTTTTCGTCTTGGCCTCAGCACCACGTCTTGTTATTCTGTGGTTGGATTTTTACAGCAGTATTGAATGACCTATAGAATAGCTCTCCCGCTTCTATCTGGAAACCTGTATTAGAGCACAAGCACCAACAGACTTCCTGACTACATTCCCCAGGCTTCTCCAGGGGGGCTTAAACCCTTCAGCCAAGAAGGCCACCTTCAGCAGGTCTGGCCTGGGGAGATGGAGATGGACTTGGCCTCTGACAGTCCTGACTATCGAGCAAGGCCCTCCGGACAACAGACGCAAGGAAAGCCAACCTAACTCTTCTCACATCTGTCCTCTCCTTCTCGGGCCCATCTGCACTCACCCTCTGCAGGCACACTCAATAACCTAAGCTAACAGAGGAAGCTCCCAAGAGAACTCCCCCGGCAGTTACCTGCCTGACTTGCCTGTCATCGACTAGGCTCTCCAGGCAATTATAAAGGCGACCTAATTCTTGCGACACAAGAACTTCCTCTTTGATTCAGAACAACAGAAGTGTAAAGTAAAGCAATAAATTCTAATCAGTGTTGCAAAATATGCGGTTATTATAACACCAATCAGTTCAAACTAACTTCCAAAAACAGTTTTTAGGATAGGCTGGCGAACATTCAAAACCTGCCCATGTAAGTTCTTAGCTTACATTCTATTTAAAACATTTCTAGAGCAAGACAAAAAACAGTATATCTGGATCTAAACCTAAATGTGAAATTGGGTCCACAGACACACTCTTAACCATTTTTCCGAAGAAATATGTTTAAACGGCTTTTCCATGCAGAGCTAATGGCTGAGTAATACTCCATTGTGTATATGTACCACAGCTTTCTTATCCATTCATCTGCTGATGGACATCTAGGTTGTTTCCATGTCCTGGCTATTATAAACAGTGCTGCAATCAACATTGGGGTACATGTGTCTCTTTCAATTCTGGTTTCCTTGGTGTGTATGCCCAGCAGTGGGATTGCTGGGTCATAAGGCAGTTCTATTTGCAATGTTTTAAGGAATCTCCACACTGTTCTCCATAGTGGCTGTACTAGTTTGCATTCCTACCAACAGTGTAGGAGGGTTCCCTTTTCTCCACACCCTCTCCAGCATTTATTGCTTGTAGACTTTTGGATCGCAGCCATTCTGACTGGTGTGAAATGGTACCTCACTGTGGTCTTGATTTGCATTTCTCTGATAATGAGTGATGTTGAGCATCTTTTCATGTGTTTGTTAGCCATCCGTATGTCTTCTTTGGAGAAATGTCTGCTTAGTTCTTTGGCCCATTTTTTGATTGGGTCGTTTATTTTTCTGGAATTGAGCTGCATAAGTTGCTTGTATATTTTTGAGATTAGTTGTTTGTCAGTTGCTTCATTTGCTATTGTTTTCTCCCATTCTGAAGGCTGTCTTTTCACCTTGCTTAGAGTTTCCTTTGTTGTGCAGAAGCTTTTAATTTTAATTAGATTCCATTTGTTTATTTTTGCTTTTATTTCGAGTATTCTGGGAGGTGGATCATAGAGGATCCTGCTGTGATTTATGTCGGAAAGTGTTTTGCCTATGTTCTCCTCTAGGAGTTTTACAGTTTCTGGTCTTACGTTTAGATCTTTAATCCATTTTGAGTTGAGTTTATTTTTGTGTGTCGTGTTAGAAAGTGATCTAGTTTCATTCTTCTACAAGTGGCTGACCAGTTTTCCCAGCACCACTTGCTAAAAATAAATTCATATATTTGGGTACTTTAAAATGCAAATTTATTGTTATGACTAATGGAACATTTTAATAATGAAGTATCTTTTAGTATAATATTTGCATTTTGAAGAAAAAAGTAGATGAGCATTTTTTTCACAAAGTTTATTTCATGTTTAGACTATAAACTAGTATATTCTGGAAAAATTTGAGGTAATTCAAGGGTGTTAAGAATACTATTGCTATAATATTTTCAAGTAAGTCATGGATCATGTGTGGCCTGTCCTTTTCAGTAATATATCTTGATGGCTTGGTTATTTTATATATATGTGATTTTATTTGTTTATTTATCTGGCTGTGCTGGGTCTTCACTGCTTCAAGGGCTCTCCTCCAGTTGCCGTGGGCAGGGCCTGCTCTGGAGTTGCAGTACACAGGCTTCTCCTTGTTGTGGCTTCTCTTGTTGTGGAGCACTGGCTCAATAGTTGTGGGGCACGGGATTAGTTGCTCCATGGCATGTGGGGCTTCGCTGGTGGCTCAACCAGTTTAATCCCTAGGTCGGGAAGATGCCCAGAGAAGGAAATAACCCACTCCAGTATTCTTGCCGGGGAAATCCCATGGACAGAGGAGCCTGGCAGATGGCAGTCCACGGGGTTATGAAAGGGTCGGACACGACTTAGTGACTAGACAACAACGTGGGGTCTCACCAGACCAGTGATTGAACTCCTATCTATCTCCAGCCTTGATAAGCAGATTCTTTACCACCGAGCCAACAGGGGAGCCCTTGGTTTGGTTATTTTTAGTTCAGCCGTGGAATTATGCCTGAAACTGCTGGAGACTGTTGTCTAGGCAATTCAGAAAGGTGGCTTAAGAGTAAAAGGAAATGTTAATCGGGGCTCCTTAAGTTACCTAGACAGTTATTAGGACACTGAATGTGGAGCGAAATGAATACTTTCCTGAGATGGGGTTATGGTCTTTAACGTGGGTGAGGGAGTGCTCAAAACCAAACACCGTTTCTTTAGCTAATCATTGGACAATACGTACTGCAGTGTTTGTTTGTTATTGCTTGGTTTCTCCTACAGGTTTACTGAGTAGTTAAAAAATGATTTAGACAGAGGTACATGGCAAGAGTCTCTTTGATCAATAGCAGCTTGTCTGAAAATAACTTTAATATCCCAAATTATAATAACGGTCATTTTGTGCAATTGAAGGAATTTAAAGCCAATTTTAAGGAGGGTGGGAAATGGGAAGAGAATAAATCCTTGCTTTTTATCAATAGAAAAAATATTTGTGGAGAAAATTAAGAGACCAGAGAAGGAACATGGGAGATATGTGGAATTTGTGTGAATAGCACAAGAGACTAGTTTTACCACAGGGACCAGCCTCTGCTCACATATTCATGATGGCCTTTGGTAGGGGGGGACTTTGTTTTGAATAACTTTAAAAATGAACCCATATATAAAACTATGTAACAATATACCTATTTAAAAGCTGAGAAAATATGACCAAAATAAACTTAATACTATAAAGCCAGAGGTAAGATTAGTATACAAATATACCTTATCAAGCCCTAGAGTTCATAGTTGCTAGAAGTGAGTAATAGATTGGTGCTGTATTTCTTAGTGGCGAAAAAAGGAAAGAGAATTACAGTGTCCAAAGAGTAAAAACCACACTGTTCATCAGAATAAGCATCACTGCTATTGAAATTGAAAACAGAGTAAGCAGCCAATGAAGGATGTCACTAACAGCTCTGTAATAAAGGCGATATCAAGTTTCAACTGAGTGATTCTTACATTGACCTGAAATGCAAGCCAAATGCCAGGTAAATCAGTAAATACAATTTTAAAAGGCAAGAAAACAATGTTACCTATCTCAGCAACTTTCTGATTATCTGGGCTGATCTAAGGATAAAATTTCATGGCTGCAATCACCATCTGCAGCGATTTTGGAACCCCCCAAAATAAAGTCTGACACTGTTTCCACTGTTTTCTGATCTAAAGTTATGACCAAACTCGATAGCATATTCAAAAGCAGAGACATTACTTTGCCAACAAAGGTCCCTCTAGTCAAGGCTATGGTTTTTCCAGTGGTCATGTATGGATGTGAGAGTTGGACTGTGAAGAAAGCTGAGTGCCAAAGAATTGATGCTTTTGAACTGTGGAGTTGGAGAAGACTCCTGAGAGTCCCTTGGACTCAAGGAGATCCAACCAGTCCATTCTGAAGGAGATCAGCCCTGGGTGTTCTTTGGAAGGAATGATGCTAAAGCTGAAACTCCAGTACTTTGGCCACCTCATGCGAAGAGTTGACTCATTGGAAAAGACTCTGATGCTGGGAGGGACTGGGGACAAGAGGAGAAGGGGACGACCGAGGATGAGATGGCAGGATGGCATCACCGACTCGATGGATGTGAGTTTGAGTGAACTCTGGGAGTTGGTGATGGACAGGGAGGCCTGGCGTGCTGCAATTCATGGGGTCACAAAGAGTTGGACATGACTGAGTGACTGAGCTGAAGAATAAAATAATAATAATAATAAAAGCCTATCTCTTAGCTCAGGGTTATCTGTCATTCAGTCACATAAGTGCTCGTTAACTTGTAGATCCCAGGACATTAAAGATGTTCTGTGAACCACAGATCACCTCAAACATGACTTTAGGCAAACTTTCATATGTATTCTATTAGTTAGGAATATATTCAGTGGAAAGTGTGAAAAACCTAATATCACAGATTTAAGCAAGGAGGGTCACTCTAGTAACAAACACGTTAAGAGGGAAGACACTGTTCCTCTGTGTCATCAAGGGCCTAAGCCATTCTGTCTTCTTGCTCTGCAAGCTTTAGCATGTAGCTTTCACCCTCGATCACAAAAATTTTCCTGTTACCTTCAATGCATCAGATTCAAGCAGAAAAAATGAGAAATGCAAAGGAGTAAAGAAAGATGCAGCCTTTTTCTGTCCTTTTGAAAAAAATTTTTTCAAGAAGTCTTACCTTGTTATATTGTCATAATTCCTTTTCCATCTCATTCATTTGAACTAAGTGAACTAGTCATTCACTGACTAGTGCTAGAAGCAAAAAGAGACTGAGAAGCTGCACATTTTAAAGAAATGTTGCTGTTCGAAAGAAAAAGTGGAACTCTCCTCATAAGGGAGATGGAAAGAATGGATATTTGTTAGCAACCAGCTGTGTCTGTCATATATATATCATTTATTGCAGTCAAGATTTTTGAAGAAGTGGTCATCTGAGAGATCAGAGTTATATTTTATATCAAGAAAATGCAGTGCAGTTATGCTACATTGCCAAGAAAGTTACTGAATGTGTAACTGAACAGAGAAGAATGCTGATATCTTTTCATGAAAGTAAATAAGCCTCACCAGTGCATAGGCTTAATATGTGACCACTGTCCAAAATTATACCAAATAAATTGGTGTGTATAGTAGTGGCACGTGTCAGAAAGTAACCATGGTTGTGTTATATAGTTAATATGTCAAGATATTCAGTAAATGATCTATTAATCAAATGTTTGTGTATTTTATATACATATAAGGCATACAGCAGATATTAGGAATGATACAGAGGGAACAAAGATAGGCTTTACATAAAGTATTATTGTTTTCTAGGAGAGCTCATTTTTATGTACAAATAGCAATTAAAATAGCTGGAATATGATAATATACCAGCATATTTAGGAATATCCTGACAAAATTGCATACAAGTTGTATTTATTTCCTTCAAGGGAATGGAAACAATGGAACTTGGGAGGATAGGTAGAAGAGTGTGATGGTTTGCCAAATTTGGAGCTAGAAATCCTAGATTCAGTTTCTAGGTCAGCCACTCTTCATCTATGTGATCCCTACAGATATCTGGAGGTAAAATCAGCCTCACAGTCATTTTTTTTTGGTAATTGGTGAAACATAACAATTATATCTTTAACAACAATGCTATTATGGTTCTTTTAGTCCTCAAAAAGGTGTAAATGAAAATTTATACTGTTAATTTGATACTAGATGTTTCAAAGAAATATTTCTCCTCATAAATAAATTTAGTGACACCACGCCATGTTATTTTACCTCTGAACCTTTTTGTACTTTTATAATCTAGCTATCTTGTTGCACAGAACCCAAGAAGTAGTTAACATTTTAGGAGAAAAATAACATGAAGGTGTAAAATATAACAATCTATAATGAATTCTTGTTTATTTAAGTCTTCAGTTAAGTTTGAATAGACTCAACCTTCTAAAAAATTCAATATTACTATTGTATTATATAAAATGTGGCAGGTTGAACAGTAAGCAAATACAAAAGCCTTATTGGTCATTTCCTGATATTTGATTTCAAGATATACTTAATAATCTGCACAAACCTTTCAATATAAATATTTGCTTAAGTATGGTGAAAATTCTGCACATTGGGTTAGACACATTCATCTGAAGCTTTCTTATGGAAACATAACTGGTATAGAATAGTTTAAGATTGAATGAAGTTGAAGTAGAAGCACCTTAAAATATTTTGAAAAGCCTACCAACATGCTAAGAACAGTTTTGCAATTTTAATACTTTTAATAAAGTTACCTACTCATTAAAAGGTTAACGACTTTAATAGGCTATGGTAAAGACATTAATCATTCCTTAGTACAGTTTTTGTTACATTTTATGTATAACAATCAGTCATAGATAGTTTTAGCTAATATCTTCCAGGAACAGTTAATTTCCTATGTATACTCCAAGCACTGTCTCCAGGAATAGAAATCTATTTTCAATGAAAATTCACCATTTAGGCACAGATAATTCAGTAATGTATCACCCCTGGAATTCTCATAATGGGTCTCCATACAAGAAAAAAAATGAACAACAGCAATTTTCAATTAAAACTATTTTTGATCACCCTAGATGAGATGATTTGAGAATGACCAGTGCTGATTACCAGTGGTGCTGAATTTGATCAAATTCAAGTTTTGTGAGGAACCTTCATCCATAAAGAAATAATTCATTCATCAAAATCAGTGTCTCAGTGTCACTCTGAGCAGCACTTGCTGTTAAAACCAGAACAGTGACTGGAGCTCACCAGGATGGTGTAACATGAACATTTTGTTCCATTAAATGTTCGAGTGTTTCCAACAATAGTTCTCTTAGGGTTAAAGACATTTTATAGTTCTCTCATGTAAAAAATGTTTTTGAGCAGTTACTATATCTAGGGTATGGTACTACACTCTGTCTTCACTGGAATTGTTTGATGGTCATGACCAGAGAAAATGACATGAAACTCCTGCTTTAAATTTTCATTGCACTGCTGAATCCCAAAGGTCGGTAGTTTACAGCTTCTGGTATCTTTCCCTGGGATGAAGACTTTGCATATTTATTCTGTTATTGACTAACTGCTTCCTAATAATTTTATAAAATCCCATTTCTGAATTTGACAAGAGGCTTCTCTAAGAAGCTATGATACATAATTATTAAAAGTGAATATGATCTCATCCACTTGTAATAATGGTAATGTTCTAAACTACACCCAAGGGCTTTTCTCTTTTGGCAGTTTATATGATAATCCTATTATTTCACCTAGAATTTTTATCTGCCTTGGGATTGGCTGAATGTTAAAGGTTGAGAATACAGTCATTATGGGACAACGCAAAAATAAAAAGACATCCAGTTTTGTTATTTAAAGCAGAATTTTGCAGTAAGAAACACATCTTGAAGGCCAAAATAAAAAAAAAAAAAAAAAACAGGCTTTCCTGAATTCTCTTAGGTTTCTTTTACTATCTCACAAATCTTAAGGTGAGGGTGGGATGATTTGAGAGAATAGCATTGAAACATGTATATTATCATATGTGAAACAGATCGCTAGTCCAGGTTTGATGCATGAGGGTGCTCAGAGCTGGTGCACTGGGACGACCCTGAGGGATGGGATGGGGAGGGAGGTGGGAGGGGAGTTCAGGATGGGGAACACATGTACACCCATGGCTGATTCATGTCAATGTATGGCAAAAACCACTACAATATTGTAATTAGCCTCCAATTAAAATAAATAAATAAAAGAAACTGTAATTTGAATTCTTCAGAATGTTGAGAGGATATCTTTTTGTTTGTTAAAACTAAATTTGTTGTATTAGATAAAAGAAAGGAAAAACGCTGAGGATGTAAAAACCTAAAGCTGGACCCTTCCGTCTCTAGGGGTTTGTAGGAAAAAGTAAACAGAATAGAAAAGAGGAAGGAGATCAAACAGGTAAGGCACTGATCTCTCTAGGATTTGAACCTCAAGTTGGTAGGGACACTTCAGAAATGCCTAGATTAGTATGGGGGTGGGGGTGAGCATGTGACCTCTGGCGTGCTTCAATCTAGGAGATGCCCTATCCATAGTGTCTTCCCATATCAACGTTTTACTCACCAACCAAGCCATACATTCAGGGAAATCTTCCCACTGACTTTTCAACCAAGGGGGGAAAAATCAGAAATCTGTATCTTCTGCTTATCTAGGACAAGATGAAGTATCTCTTTAAGAAGACTTTGTTTCTAAAATAATGTTTATATAAAGCAAGTGTGTAAATATACAAATCATTATGCTACAGTTTTTTATACTAGGTTATATATTCAATAAATCTTTGTTGATATTAAATGTTTAAATAACACAGAATTCTGGCTGTACTTGAGAGTAATAGTCGCTGAATTTTCTTACATCAATGTTAGTAATCTTTCTCTTATTATAGGATTTGCAAGGTTATCATTTTCTACATAAAGAGGCTTAAAAACAATGACAATGAAAATTTAAATTGAACACCCCAAAGAGATGGCTTTTGGTGATCTGTGTGGGTGTAAAATCCACGATAAAAATATTATCTATTTAATTTCATTTTGTGAAGTGAGATTGCATTTTTCTCCTATCTTTTGTGTTTCATGAGCAATTCACATTGTTTAAAGACAAAAAGAGATGATTAGGAATCTTTTTTTTTTTTGAGATTCAAGACAGGTATATATACCTTATCTATAATGAAAACATTTAGCACTTATAGTAAGTTCAACCCATTTACAATATTAAAGACTTTGCTTTTTCATACATGAAACCAGCTTAAGTAGGAGGCAGTATCTGTTCTGAATATACCAAGGCTCTAGAAATTATAGCTGCAATGAGAGATAGAAAGAAAAAGCTGCAGCTGTTCACACTTGTGGCAGGTATACCTCTGTTAGCGTATAAGGCCTAAAATGAACAACTACTGCAAAAGAAATCTGGAGTGATAAATCTAAAATTTGTGAGTACTTGACATGCCTTGGAAGGCAACCATATGAAAGATTAAAATAGCCTGCTCTGGTTTCTGATCCACTGAAAAGTAGCAGAAGCAGTCGTGGAGATGCATTCAGAGATCCACTTATTTTACTGCAATATTATTACCACACATGTGCCATTTATTTGCTAATAAAATTATTCCTAAAGTTCATAATTTAACTCTTGTAAATATTTGCATTATGCTTTTTTATGATCTGTCTATAAATATGAAGTCTAATATAGGTGAAGAGTTCTGTGCGTTGGGTTCCCCATGTGCTGTGATAAGAGATTTGTATTAGGGAATTCTTTTGAGCTTTTCTTAGTTTGGTTTTTACTTCCTATAAGTTTACCTCTGACACTCAAGCATGCAAGATTAGAGTTTACTGACTTTTCTTCCTAAGACCTTACTGTCGTTGATGTGATTTTTAAACAAAGGTTTACTTTCAGCTAACTTAGAGTTTATTGCTGTTTTAAGTAGATAAACTACTCTCAATCAAATACTATAGGTTTATAATGCTTAATGTTATAGTCAGTGTCTAATCCTTCACTCCCAGGTTGGAAAACATTGGTGGTATCTCAGCTTTGATTCTCAAAGGCTGTGTATGGGTATTTTAACTTTCCTGATCCCTCATAAATAAATATACTATGTTAAAAGTAAACCAGAGAGGTATGGTGAGGATTTATATAAGATCATAAATATGAAGTATTTAACAAGATGCCTAGCAGTGATGTATTAAAAGTTAACTATTGAAATTATTTTTTCTAAATGTAATTTAAAAATTTTAGACAAAAGAACAGGTAACAAACAGGAAAAATTCTGGTTCTCCCATTAACTCTACAACCTGGAAAAGGGCTAGGATAATATGATAGTTATGATTCAAATAACACATCAAAAACACAAGTGGTGGCTTTTCTCAATGTGGTCCTAATAGTGTTCTATGGAACTAAGAATGGATTGCCAGTAAAACTTTTAACATAGAGTACAATGTTCACAAAGGAACAGAAAAATAACAGCCAGTGCATGTTCAGTCGTGTCCAACTCTTTGCGACTCTCATGGACTGTAGCCCCTGCCAGGTTCCTCTGTCCATGGAATTTTCCAGGCAAAAGTACTGGAGTGGGTTGCTAGTTCCTACTCCAGGGGATCTTCCCTACCCAGGGATTGGATGTGCATCTCGTAAGTCTCCTGTGTTGGCAAGTGGATTCTTTACCACTGAGCAACCTGGGTAATTCCCTAATATAATGTTCACAAAGGAAGAAAAAAATCATTAGCAAGCTCAAAGAAGACACAGTATACAGGGAATGAGATACTATCCAGATAAAGGTTTGTTAGGACAAAATAATAGCATGTGTTTTGATTTTTAGTGTAGAAAATAATACGTAATTGCTGATAAGGTTACTTTTAACTATTTCATTCATCAAATTATACTTTAGACACCTAATGCTTGAAAGTACCTTAAATTCCTATAACCGCAGAGAAATAAAAACTGAAACTACCCTAATAAAAAATTTCCATTTATTTTCACTGATTGATTGGCAAAATTTTAAATCCGCTCAACCTTTGAAAGTACACATTTTTGAGAGAATATACGGAAACATGTACTGTTGACGCCTGGCTTTGGCCACCTGATGCGAAGAGCTGACTCATTAGAAAAGATCCTGATGCTGGGAAAGATTGAAGGCAGGAGGAGAGGGGATGACACAGGACGAGATGGTTGGATGGCATCACTGATTCAATGGACATGAGTTTGAGCAAACTCCAGGAGGTGGTGAAGGATGGAGAAGCCTGGCATGCTGCAGTCCATGGGGTCTCAAAGAGTCAGACACAACTGAGTGACTAAACAACAGCAAAATAAGGAAGCACGCACTTTCTTATATTGCTGGAAAAGATTCAGATTTGTGCAATCTCTATGAGGGAAATATGGCAATATCTAACTGTTGGGCTTCCCTGCTGGCTCAGCCAGTAAAGAATCTCCCTGCAGTGGAGACCTGGGTTCGATCCCTGGGTCTGGAAGATCCCCTGGAATAGGGAATGACAACCCACTCCAGTATTCTTGCCTGGAGAATTCCATGGGCTGAAGAGCCTGACAGGATACATCCATGAGATCACAAAAAGTCGGACACGACTGAGTGACTAAGAACTTCACCTTCAATGAACTACTAATACATATGTGTTTGCCCCTTTATACAGCAACCCCATTTCTAGGAATTTACCTTAAGAATATGCCCAACAACATAAAAAATATATATGTACATTTATTACAGCACTATAGGTAATTGTTTGCAATCTCCTATATTATATTGGAGAGAGGTTGAAAACACTGGTACAGGCACACAATAGAGTATTACATATCTTCCTTAAAAAAAAAAAAAAAACAGAATGAGAAAGATTCTATAAATCAGTATAAACTGATGTTTAGGATATAAGTATTTGGTGAAAAAGCAAAGGAATAAAGAGTATTTTTAGTATGCTCTCTTTTTGTAAGAAATAAAAGGAGATAGCAAAATATACAGATTATCTGCTCATTTTTCTAAAAAGAAACACATTAACAAAGAAACTATAGACTAGTGAGATTGGTTACACATGGAGTATGAACAATGTTACAAGGGGTGAAGACACTTCTCTAATACCTTTTGTGCAGTTCTGACTTTTTGTTGGTTCACAACCCCAGGAGCTTCCAAGGTGAAGTTGGAAACAGTCTCTTCTATGTGGAAGAGACTTTGGGTTAGTTTTATTCAGGAATCCAGGGCCTTTGGTACCTCTTTCAGAGTTTCGTTCCACTAGTCACTACTAATGAGATCTCAAGCCTGACTTACAACAAATTTATCCACCTCATCAGTTTATCACTTAGGAACTTTTCAGAACTATGTAACTCTTAGCTCCTAGCACTATAATAGGAAACATTTTCTCAAGTTTGTGACAATTCAATATGCAATTAAATTTCCAAATATGACTGAGAAGTTATATTTGATTTGCAAATTTCGAAATGTATTATGCAGTGAATATTTAGCAAAGTCAGCAAATCTGTTATTTCTGAAGACAAAATATATTTGTAAGTCACTCTTAATAAACAACAAAATTATTATACAAGGAGAAATCAACAGTGCCATAAAATTAGAGAAGCTCTTGATAGCTTATAATTAGCCTTTTGCTATCAAGAAAAAAAAGACTGTTGAGCTTCAATAGGAGAAGCTGTAGTGTTGAACTATCAAAAAAGAAAATGCCTCAATAAATCATAAAAAATTAAAAAAGCAACAGCTCATATCTGTATCTACTAGAAACATTTATTTCCATATCTTTCTCTATGTGAGTTCTATACATTCTCTATTCCAAGTTTATGTGCCCACTGGTATTATGAGATGGATAAGCTGGTTTTAGAAAAGGCAGAGGAACCAGAGATCAAATAGTCAATATCCGTTGTATCATCTAAAAAGCAAGAGAGTTCCGGAAGAATATCTATTTCTGCTTTATTGACTATGCCAAAGCCTTTGACTGTGTGGATCATCACAAACTGATGAAAATTCTGAAAGAGATAGGAATACAAGACCACCTGACCTGCCCCTTGAGAAATTTGTATTCAAGTCAGGAAGCAACAGTTAGAACTGGACATGGAACAACAGACTAGTTCCAAATAGGGAAAGGAGTACGTCAAGGCTGTATATTGTCACCCTGCTTATTTAACTTATTATGCAGAGTACATCATGAGAAATGCTGGGCTAGATGAAGCACAAGCTGGAATCAAGATTGCCAGGAGAAATATCAATAACCTCAAATATGCAGATGACACCACACTTATGGCAGAAAGTAAAGAAGATCTAAACAGCCTCTTGATGAAAGTGAAAGAGGAGAGTGAAAAAGTTGGCATAAAGCTTAACATTCAGAAAACTAAGATCATAGCATCTGGTCCCATCACTTCATGGCAAATAGATGAGGAAACAATGGAAACAGTGAGAGACTTTATTTTCTTGAGCTCCAAAATCATTGCAGATGGTGACTGCAGCCATGAAATTAAAGGACACTTAGTCCTTGGAAGAAAAGTTATGACCAACCTAGACAGCTTATTAAAAAGCAGAAACATTTCTTTGCCAACAAAGGTCTGTCTAGTCAAGGCTATGATTTTTCCAGTAGTCACGTATGGATGTGAGAGTTGGACTATAAAGAAAGCTGAGTGCCGAAGAATTGATGCTTTTGAACTGTGGTGGTGGAGAAAACCAGTCCATCCTAGGGAGATCAGTCCTGAATATTCATTGGAAGGACTGATGCTGAAGCTGAAACTCAAATACTTTCACTACCTGATGGGAACTGACTCATTTGAAAAGACCCTGATGCTGGGAAATATTGAGGGCAGGAGGAGAAGGGGATGACAGAGGACGAGATGGTTGGATGGCATCACTGAATCAATGGGCATGAGTTTGAGTAAACTCCAGGAGTTGCTGATGGACAGGGAGGCCTGGCGTGCTGCTGTCCATGGGGTTTCAGAGTCAGACATGACTGAGCGACTGAACTGAATAGAATCTCTTATATGTTGTGTGTTCCTCACCCCTATAATGGTGGATATTTAGTTCTGTCTAGCTTATCTTGTAATCCAGGCTGTCTCTAGTTACTAAAATTATAGGAAAAGCAAAATATTGGGTGTCAAAGAAAGACAAAAGCTAAAATTTATGCTATCTTTCATTTCTTGTAATCCATTTGTCAAATTTCTTTCAGTATTGCAATATTAGCTTCATTAATTTCATTGGCCAAAAAATTATAAAATTATACAATGATAGTTAAAAATAGTAATAGGTAATGTATCATAAGAACTTAATATATATTATGCACTATATTATGCACTTAGACATTTATTTCTTACATTTATTTCTTTAAGAGTCTTACTATCTCCAGTTTATAAATGAACTAACTGAAGCTCAGAAAGTTTAAACAACTTTTCTAAGGACACAAACTAGAAAATGAGTGGATCAGAATAAATTTAGGACTGTCTGATATCAAAAGCCTATAAAAATCATCTGTAGCAACAGTATTTCTCAACCTGGGTTCATTATCTGAACCAAAAAATATAAGGAAAAAATTGAGTGGCCACTTCCTCAATTTTCCCAAGAGAAGTTAATTCATTAGCTTCTCCTCATTAGTGATTGGTATGTTTTGGACAGTGTACCATGCACTGTACGTTGGTCCATTTAATACTCAGAGCTGCCTCAGGGAAACATGGCATCATCTCAAGTTTCCATGCTGGGAACCTGGTACTCAACATGGGGACTGAATTGACTGAGTTCATACAGACACAAAGTGGTGATAAGAGAACAAATGACAAGCATGTTATTTCAGTTGATCCTGATACACTACTCAGAACTTAACCGAAAAGTGAAACTCCAGTTAATGAATGGGTTATTTACTAGGTCATTTGTTCTTAACTTGACTGTACAAGCTGCCTGAGTTCCACCCTAAGAAATTATAATATAATTGAGCTGGGGTAATTCCAGGGCATCAAGATTTTGAAAGCTTCTCAGATGACTCTAAGGTACAGTCATGTTTTACAGTTTCACACATGTACCCCAATGTTCATCACAGCACTGTTTATAATAGCCAGGACATGGAAGCAACCTAGACGTCCATCAGCAGATGAATGGATAAGAAAGCTGTGGTACATATACACAATGGAGTATTACTCAGCCATTAAAAAGAATACATTTGAATCCATTCTAATGAGGTGGATGAAACTGGAGCTGATTATAGAGTGAAGTAAGCCAGAAAGAAAAACACCAATACAGTATACTAATGCATATATATGGAATTTAGAAAGATGGTAACAATAAACTTGTATGCGAGACAGCAAAAGAGACACAGATGTATAGAACAGTCTTTTGGACACTGTGGGAGAGGGAGAGGGTGGGATGATTTGGGAGAATGGCATTGAAACATGTATAATATCATATTTGAAATGAATCACCAGTTCAGGTTCAATGCAGGATACAGGATGCTTGGGGCTGGTGCACTGGGATGACCTAGAGGGATGGTATGGGGAGGGAGGTGGGAAGGGGGTTCAGGATTGGGAACACGTGTACACCTGTGGCAGATTCATGTTGATGTATGGCAAAACCAATACAATGTTGTAAAGTAAAAAAAAAAAGAAGAAGAAGAAGAAATAAGACACTTCTAGTTAAAAAAAAAAAAAAATTAGCCCTTATTCTTTCCCCTCCTTGTCCTCCAGCTCCTCTTTCTTTATCATCATTTCCCTCTCCAATAAACTGACCTACTGCCTTAGGTGCGCAAAGACTTTACTGGGCTGTACTTCAAAGAGAGGGAGAGAGGTTACCTGATGCATCTCATTGACTTTGCATGATGAGCTCTCTAAATCAGCCAAGCCAGGAAAAAGCATAAACTGTTACCACAGAAAACTACCTACTTGTCACATACTACCTGGTCCCCATCAGGAGGTCTGTCTGCTGAAGGAAATTTCATTGTTGTAATGTACGTTATCCAGGAATTTGCTGGATTGATCAGTATCACCACTTTATAAACAGAAGGCTCATTTGTGCTTTGCAAAATCTGAGAGGTAAGAGACAGACCAAACACAGAATTGGAATTACTTGAGAATGGCTGACACAGGGGATTTTGGAAAATAGTACGGATTCAAAGAATCAGAAACTGAAAGCTAACTAATCTCACAGATAATTAACAGAAAAGTGCAGCGAATGGGCGGCGTCATAAATGAATAAAGCTACTTCCACTAGTAATACAGCACCACCACTATGAAAAAAAAAGCTTTTGCTTGTGTGACCCCTCTATGGTTGGATCTACTTTTTCAGCCTTGCTCCTCTTGGCCCTCTCACTCAAGGCTCATGTAGAAGAAAGCAGATGGGCAAATAAGCCACCCTCAAAGAGAAATAACTTAAAAGCAGAAATGAGAAAGTCATTGGTATCATGAATACCATACTGATTCTTACTCCTGTACTCATTAGTTATGTGACACTTGACAGTAATCAATTTTGAAAGAACAAAGCTGGAGGTAAAATATTTCCTGTTTGCAAACTAAATCACAGAGCTACAGTGATCAACACAATGTGGCATTGGTATAAAAACATCAATCAATAGAACCAAATAGACTGTCCAGAAATAACCCAGGCCTAAATGATCAGTGGTTTCTGTAAAGGATCTAAGAATATAGAATGGGTAAAGGATAGTCTCTTCAATAAATGGTGTTGGGAAAGCTGGACTGCCACATACAAAAGAAAGAAATCAGACCCCTATCTTACACAAAAGACAAAAATCAACTCACAGTGGATTAAAGACTTGAATGTATGACCTGAAATTGTAAAACTTCTAGAAGGAAACATAGACAATAATTCCTTAACATCAATTTTTGCAATGAGTTTTTAAATTTGGTAGCAAAAGCAAAAATAAAGAAGTAGGACACCATCAAACTAGAAATCTTATGCTCAGCCAGGGAAATTAAAAATGAGGAGGCAAACTATGGAAAGAGAAGAAATATTTTCAAACCACATATCTGATTAGATGTTACTATCTGAAATATATGAAGAATGCATACAACAGTAAAAAAACCAAAATAACTTAATTGAAAAATGAGCTAGGATCTGAGTAGGCATTTTTCCAAAGAAGACATACAAATGGTCAATAGGAACATGAAAATTGCTCACCATCACTAATCACCAGGGCAATGCAAGTCAAAAATCACAATCAGATAGTACTTATACCTAACTAGGATAGTGTTTATTAAAAAGACAAGAGAGAAATGCTGCTGAGGATATGAGGATATGAAGAAAGGAATGTAATTTGGTGCAGCCACTATGAAAAACAGTATATAGGTTCCTTAAGAAATTAAAAACAGAACTACAATATTATCCAGCAGTCCCATTCTGGGTATATATCAAAGTAAACAAGGCAATTATCTCAAAGAGGTATTTGTACTCCCATGTTCCTTGAAGCATTATTCACAATAGCCAACATTTGAAACTTCCTAAATGTTTTCACTTAGGATAAAAGGATCAAGAAACTGTGATATTCCATGCACACACACACACACGGAATGTTATTCAGTCTTAAAATAGGAGAAAATCCTGTCATTTGTGGTAACATGGTAAACCTGAAGGGCATTATAATAAGTGCAATAAATTAAAGAATGATAAATATGGCATCACTTAAGTGTGGAATATTTTTTAAAAGTCAAATTTATAGAAGTTGAAAGTAAAAAAGTGATTGCCAGGGACTGGGGAGAGGTAGAGAAAATAGGAAGTTATCAAATGGGTACAAGCTATGTTATAGGTTGAGAAAGGTATGAGGATCTAATGTATAATGTGGTGACTATAGATGATAACACCATGTTGCAGCATTGAAATTTGCTAAGAAAGTAAAATGTAAGTGCTCTCACCCGGTGGGAGGAGATATATATGCGAGGTGATGGGTGTGTTAGCGTGATGGGGAGAATCCTTTCACAGTGTGTACATATATCAAATTGTCACTTTTTTATTCTTTAAATACATTACAACTTTGTCAATTATACCTTGATAAAGCTGGAAAAAAGGTTCTATGCAAACAGGAATTGTTTTATTTGCTGCTTAAGACCTACTTCTGATAATAGTCCTGGCAGTTCAGTTCAGTCGCTCAGTCGTGTCCGACTCTTTGCGACCCCATGAATCACAGCACGCCAGGCCTCCCTGTTCATCACCATCTCTCGGAGTTCACTCAGACTCACATCCATCGAGTCAGTGATGCCATCCAGCCATCTCATCCTCGGTCGTCCCCTTCTCCTCCTGCCCCCAATCCCTCCCAGCATCAGAGTCTTTTCCAATGAGTCAACTCTTCGCATGAGGTGGCCAAAGTACTGGAGTTTCAGCTTTAGCATCATTCCTTCCAAAGAAATCCCAGGGTTGATCCTGGCATATGGTAGAAATTAGTTTTAATTTCTCCATTTCTCCAGTTGTATTTTATCATCTCTAGGTGCCCTGCACTTAATATTCTCTTTCTCTGCTTACATCTGTTCTGTTTTGTTTACCACTTTCTGGCTTGGGGTAATTTGCTACAGTCCTTCCTGAGTTTTCATCTGCTGTATGTTTTCACCTACTGATACTGTCTTGCATTTTAATATGAATATTGTGGTTACTGCACAGAGAAATTTTCATTTTACTTTTCCTAGTTAAAAATATTAAATAGCACATTTTCAATACTAAGTATATGGTTGTTGCTTATATATACTGTAGAAGATACAAAGGCATTTTAAGAAAAAGTAGCTTTCTTCAATAAACTAAATATCTAGTTGGGCAGAAAAAAATTACAGAAGAAATGCAAGAACATATACTTCAGAATGGTAGTTCTGTTGTTATATGCAACATAGGTTGAGAAGAGAAAGCTTGCTGTAGGTGAATTTAACTTTTCTTTACCTTTGCAGTGAAGGATGTACTCTTCTCCTTACTCAGCCTTCTCTTTCATACAAAAGAGAATTTTCCTTCCATTTTTTGTATTAAATTATTACTACAGAGAACTAAAAACATTTACAAAAAATAAAGAACACTACAGTGAACCACAAGGGACCCATCAGTTAGTTCCAACAATTATTGCCTCAACACCAATCTTGTCTCATTCATATCTGCATTTAACTCCTCCCAACTCCTTCCTTTACCATTGTATAGCCAACTCCAAATACCACATCATTTTATCTGTAAATATGTCAGTGTGAATCCCTCAACAAATGGACTGTTTCAAAACATAGCAACAGTGTTATTATAACACTTGTATAACAGAAACAACAATTTCTTAAAATCATCAGGATTTACTGAGTGTCCGTATTGTCCAGTTGTCTTATTTTTGATAGTATATTTTGCTTGAATCAAAATATTAAAAAGTTCTTTATATTTGCAATTGATTAATATCTGCCTCAGAAGTATTTTTTATTGACTCATGTTAAGGCTCTAAAACTAGAAATTTATTCCTTTTAATTGTAAAAATTTTTTGTCTAAGCTTAGCCTGGAGAACATATTTGATATCAACTATAAAACTAGGAAGAAAATTGAGATATCAGAATGTGACTTCTGTAAGAAATTATTCCTGCTTCACTGACTTGAGGATGAGAGCTTGAACTAAGCAGCCTAGAACTTCTTGCTAATCAATCACTCTGTCATGCACTGTAATGGTCATCCTCACTGTGTTACTCTAAGCATTCATAGCCCCCTCCCCAATATTAAAAAATGTGTGATTCTCATGTCACAGAGATTCTTGGGCTGCCTTTTTATCAGCAGGATTGTTATTAAATAGGAAGTTATTCTATTTAGATATTAATATTTAATTTCTGCTACCATAGCCTTATTTTTTTTTTCTGCAATGAAAAGAAGTGTAACACACTGTAACAGCAATGATTGGAAATAACTCATGAAATGTCAAGGACATTTTCTTTAAACAATAATTAACAGATTAAATGCCAACAAGTATATGTAATAACCATGATATTTTGCATTTGGACCACAGCCAACATCATCAGTAAATGTAGTATTTACTTAAGGATCACATAGCATTCTGATCTTGAATTATAATATTATTTATTAAGGTATATTTTCATTTTTCAAAAGTATTCTTGACTATATAAGGTATGTATAGTAAGTCTGAAAAGTTATACTGTACATGGAGTTAACTGAACAACAGGAAAGTAGTATCTGAGAGTAAACTGCATGTCATTCTAGCTTTGCCCTTAAATCTTTGATTAAATTTTACTGCCCTACAGTCAATATCCAAGTTTTCTGAATTCATATACAGTGTTTCAGAAAATATGAACATTATGTTAATCCACTGAATATTTATTTAATGCATACTTTATATGCCAGATACTATTCTGAGGAGTAGGTATAGAGACTAAAACAAAAATCCCTACCTGAACAGAGCCTTCTTTAAATAACCCTCCCAAAAGAAAATGAGAAGAAGGAAGAGTTCTCATTGACATTTCTGAAAAACAAGTATGAGTGTATCTAGTAAATATCCAACATGTTCTAGGCACTGTGCTAAGTAGCAGGGAAAACAAAAGGAATTGGAGACATTCCTTCCCTCCAGAATATTGTGAGAAGCTAATAAACAGGGCATAGTCATAAGTAGCAAACTAGGCAACTAAAGAGTCAGGAGCAGAAACATTGCGTGAAAACTAAAAGCAATGCTGGCACAAGACTATTAGTGGGAAATGATGAAAGAGAAGGAACAGGTGAGGATATGGAGTTGGAATTTTCCCACCTTATTTTGATAGCAGATTCTTGGACAAAGAGATAAAATTGATTTAGCTTTTAGTTTGCCGTAGATTGAACTATATGACAAGCTGTTAAGAGTAACAACTCCAGACTGCTGAGTGTGGAAGTTGAAATACACTTTTAACAACAAAGTATGTTGAAATAAAAAAGAGTTTACTAAATCAAGTTGATTCAGCATTTGAACTAAATCAGGAATGGCAACCCACTCCAGTACTCTTGCCTGGAAAATCCCATGGACGGAAGAGCCTGGTGGGCTGCAGTCCATGGGGTCGCTAAGAGTCAGACATGACTGAGCAACTTCACTCTCACTTTTCACTTTCCTGCATTGGAGAAGGACATGGCAGCCCACTTCAGTGTTCTTGCCTGGAGAATCCAAGGGACGGAGGAGCCTGGTGGGCTGCCGTCTATGGGGTTGCATAGAGTTAGACACGACTGAGGTGACTTAGCAGCAGCAGCAGAACTTACAAGGCTTTCAGGAATGAATATCTGATTCTATAACTGAAAGTTTATGAAAATTAACAGGTTTCTTCCTTTCATGATTTTTTTTTCTATTAAAAATGGTATTTAAGTCAGAAAAAAAGAGTTTGGGCTACTTTTGAATTTTATCATTGTTTTTCTTTTCTGTGTGTGTGTGTGTCATAAGGAGCCACTTTCTTCCTTTCAGAACCTTTGCATATGCTCTTTGCTGGTCCTAGAATGGTTATCTCACCCCACTAACTGTAAATTCCTTCTCCCCCTAATTCCTTAGGAAGTCTTTTCTGACCACAGACTGTCAGCATACCCTCCTCGACGGAAATCATTGATTCTTTGAAGCATTGATCAGACATTGCAATGAACTATGGTCATCTCAGAAAAGGCAGCAACTCAAAGTTTTCTCCCCATTATCTTTCCAGTGTTTCCATAGAAAATAATACAAAGTGGATGCTCAGTAAACATTTGCTGGATAAATGAATTTAATTATTTCATAGAATGAGTTGTCTCTCCTGAAGAATACTGAATCTCCAGTTGGTGTCTATATAACTCTGAAGGGATTTTAAAAAGCACCATCTTCAGTAGAATTACTATTGACATAAAATTCCTGAAAATGAGATCTATCTCTATTCATTGTTTTCTAATCGACATTTCTCTAGAACCAAAACTCTGAATTGTTTTCATGCTTTACATACAGAAAGGCAGGTGCACAAAAATCTTTAAAGAAACCATTCAGGGGGAGGCGGTCCCAAGATGGCAGAGGAATAGGGCAGGGAGACCACTTTCTCCCTCACAAATTCATCAAAATAACATTTCAACGCTGAGTAAATTCCACAAAACAACTTCTGAATGCTGGCAGAGGACATCAGACACCCAGAAAAACAGATCATTGGCTTCAAAAACAGGTAGGAAAAAATATAAAAGATGAAAAAAGAGACAAAGGAGGTAGGGAGGGAGCTCCGTCCCGGGAAGAGACTCGTAAGAAGAGAGGTTTCCAAACACCAGGAAACATTCTCGCTGCCGAGTCTGGGGCAAGCCTTGGAAGCACAGAGGGCAACATAACAGGAAGGAAAAATAAATAAAACCAACAGATTATGAGCCCAACAGTAACTCCCCCAGCGGAAAAGCAGCGCAGACACCTGCATGTGCCACTAACAATTGGGGGCTGGGCAGGGAGACGTGGGAAGCGCAGACTGCAGTGCTTTGTAAGAACCGGGCCCTGGGAGGCGTGGGCTGCAAAGAATCGGGCCAGAACGCCCATCCCGCGCGTGACCAGAGCGAACAACTTGGGCTAGCAATCCAGACTGTGGGATAGCTACCACGCAAAACGCTCAAACATAAGACACCGCCAGGACCGTGCACAGAACAAAGGACGGAATGGAAATAGCCGGCTG
>SJYT01045733.1:265381-336690 GCA_006410635.1 Cephalophus harveyi
CACATGTACCCCAATGTTCATTGCAGCACTGTTTATAATAGCCAGGACATGGAAACAACCTAGATGTCCATCAGCAGATGAATGGATAAGAAAGCTGTGGTACATATACACAATGGAGTATTACTCAGCCATCAAAAAGAATTCATTTGAATCTGTTCTAATGAGATGGATAAAACTGGAACCTATTATACAGAGTGAAGTAAGCCAGAAATAAAAACACCAATACAGCCTACTGACACATATATATGTAATTTAGAAAGATGGCAATGATGACCCTGTATGTGAGACAGCAAAAGAGACACAGATGTATAGAACGGACTTTTGGACTCTGTGGGAGAGGGAGAGGGTGGGATGATTTGGGAGAATGGCATTGAAACATGTATACTATCATGTAAGAATGAAGCACCAGCCTATGTTCGATACAGGATACAGGATGCTTGGGGCTGGTGCACGGGGATGATCCAGAGAGAGGATATGGGGTGCGATGTGGGAGGGGGATTCAGGATTGGGAGCTCATATACACCCGTGGTGGATTCATGTCAATGTATGGCAAAACGAATACGGTATTGTAAAGTAAAATAAAGTAAAAATAAAATAAATAAAAAAAAAAGAAACCATTCAGAAAACCATTAGTGTCCTCAAAAAAATCCTCAGTAGAAGAGTGATTTAGAATGGACAATCCTCCACAATATACAGTAAGTTAAAAACTCAATGGTAATGAAAAGGTGTAAAGAGTCAAAATAAAGAAGCTATTACCCCTAACTGGATTTGTGATAGGCCTCGATAGTCCCCGTGACAGAGATAATTAAATTTCAAAGATTTTAGCACAGGCAATAATAACTTGACAGACTTGCTCAGTTAGATTCTAAGCTTAGATTTGTACTGATTTGGGAAGAATATTGAGATGCCGAGGTTTCAGGTGTGGCATGAAGCAGCTGGGCTCTGAGAAAGAGCCTTCTGGAAGTGAAGACGGACTATATACAGTGAAAACCTTCTCAGTGGATCTGTTTGCATTTCAGTGTGTGTGTGGTTTTTAACCTTTCTTCACTGATTGGTCAGGTTGGAATATCAGGAGATTAAGAGCTGTCAAGCACAAATTTTAGAAACTTTAAAGGACAACACTAAAACATGAAAACCAGAAAGCTAAAAGATTAAGGAAAAAACTGGCCTTCTGAGGGACATAGCAATTAAGCCAGGTCCTGGAAGAACAAGGACTTCCCTAGTGGCTCTAGGGAACCTCTGCCTACAATGTGGGAGACCCACATTCAATCCCTGGGTCAGGAAGATCTCCTGGAGAAGGAGATGGCACCCCACTCCAGTACTCCTGCCTGGAAAATCCCATGGATGGAGGAGCCTGGTAGGCTGCAGTCCATGGGGTCGCACAGAGTCAGACACGACTGAGGGACTTCACTTTCACTTGGCAGAACAAATCATCAGAACAAAGATCATCAGGACATATATTCCTACTTGAATATTGATATGTTAAAAATATATATTCTGTTTTATGACCCTTGCAGAAATTTTGCCACTGTAGCATGATTGTTATTTTTCTGAGTACATTAAAAAGTAGGCAGTTGGGAGCTAAGACTTTCAAGTAATGATCAAACTTATACACAGTAAAACAATAAATAAGAGCCAAATAATATAAGTTTTGAAAAGCTAAGATTGCTAAAGTAATCTGCTCATCTAATCTATTCCCAGTTTAGGAAAAATTGAGGATTAGATATTGCAAATATCTGAGACTTAAATACAGGTGTGCTTAAAAAGTATTTCTCTATACAAAGTAATTATTATGAGGGCAGATGCTGAGATGCAGTTCTATTTTCAAACCAGTAAGCCAGTTCTAAGAGTACTTTGGTATAAAAGCATAGAGAATAAATACAATGAAAAATAAACTTCTGCACCTACTCTCCTAGGATTTATCAGTAATGAATACAACTTTTAAATGATATTGTTATTACCAGGGCACATGAGTAATAGTAGTAGTTGTAGGCACATAGATGAAGAACAAAACACACTCATTTCACTGTCAAATGATTATATTACTAAGATTATTGTAATTAACCCACCCAAGATTCCAGTTTCCAAGAAATATTGGAACTGTTGCCTCCTACAGGGACAATGCTAACTCATCAATCTCCTCTGTGAGAATAATGGGGAAAAAGAATTTCCTTCCTTTGGGTAGATTAAGCACAGGAACAAGGAGTCAATGAGTCAGTTCAGTCACTCAGTCGTGTCCGACTCTTTGCGACTTGATGGACTTCAGCAAGCCAGGCTTCCCTGTCCATCAACAACTCCCGGAGCCTACTCAAACTCATGTCCATTGTGTTGGTGATGCCACCCAACCATCTCATCCTCTTGTCTCCTTCTTCTGCCTTCAATCTTTCCCAGCATCAGGGTCTTTCCAATGAGTTTGTTCTTGGTATCAGGTGGCCAAAGTATTGGAGTTTCAGCTTCAGCATCAGTCCTTCCAATGAATATTCAGGGCTGATCTCCTTTAGAAAGGACTGGTTGGATCTCCTTGCAGTCCTAGGGACTCTCAAGAGTCTTCTCCAACACCACACTTCAAAAGCATCAATTTTTCGACACTCAGATTTCTTTATAGTCCAACTCTCACATCCATACATGACTACTGGAAAAAACCATAGCTTTGACTACTTGGATCTTTGTTGACAAAGTAATGTCTCTGCTGTTTAGTATGGTGTCTAGGTTTGTCATAGCTTTTCTTCCAAGGAGCAAGCATCTTTTAATTTCATGGCTGCAGTCACCATCTGCAGTGATTCTGGAGTCCCCCCAAAATTAAGTCTCTCACTCTTTCCATTATTTCCCCATCTGTTTGCCATGAAGTGATGGGACCAGAAGCCATGATCTTAGTTTTCTTAATGTTAAGTTTTCAGTCAACTTTTTCACTCTCCTCTTTCACTTTCTTCAAGAGGCTCTTTAGTCCTTCACTTTCTGCTGTAAGATTGGTTTCATCTGCATATGTAAGGTTATTGATATTTCTCCTGGCAATCTTGATTCCAGCTTGTGTTCATCCAGCCCAGCATTTCACATGATGTACTCTGCATATAAGTTAAATAAGCAGGGTGACAATATACAGCCTTGACATACTCCTCTCCCTATTTGGAACCAGTCTCTTGTTTCATGTATGGTTCTAACTATTGCTTCTTGACCTGCATATAGATTTATCAGGAGACAGGTCAGGTGGTCTGTTATCCCATTCCTTTAACAATTTTCCACAGTTTGTTGTGACTCACACAGTCAACGGCTGTGTCATAGTCAATAAAGCAAAAGTAGATGTTTTCCTGGAACTCTCTTGCTGTTTCTATGATCCAGTGGATGTTGGCAATTTGATCTCTGGTTCCTCTGCCTTTTCTAAATCCAGTTTGAACATCTGGAAGTTCATGGTTCACATACTGTTGAAGCCTGGCTTCAAGAATTTTGAACATTTTTTGCTAGCGTATGAGATGACTGCATTTGTGCAGTTGTTTGAGCATTCTTTGGTTGGCATTGCCTTTCTTTGGGACTGGAATGAAAACTGACCTTTTCCAGTCCTGTGGCCACTGCTGCATTTTCCAGATTTGCTGGCACATCGAGTGCAGCACTTTCACAGCATCATCTTTTAGGATTTGAAATAGCTCAACTGGAATTCCATCACCTCCACTAGCTTTGTTCATAGTGATGCTTCTTGAGGCCCACTTGACTGTGCATTCCAAGATATCTGGCTCTAGGTGACACCATTGTGATTATCTGGGTCATGAAAACCTTTTTTGTATAGTTCTGTGTCTTCTTGCCACCTCTTAATATCTTCTGCTTCTGTTAGGTCTATACCATTTCTGTCCTTTATTGTGCCCATCTTTGCATGAAATGTTCCCTTGGTGTCTTTAATTTTCTTGAAGTGATCTCTAGTCTTTTCCATTCTATTGTTTTCCTCTGTTTCTTTGCACTGATCACTGAAGAAGGCTTTCTTTTCTGTCCCCACTATTATTTGGAACTCTGCATTCAAATGGGTATATCTTTCGTTTTCTCCTTTGCCTTTAAATTCTTGTCTTTTCTCAGCTATTTGTAAGTCCTCATCAGACAACCATATTGCCTTTTTGCATTTCTTTATCTAAGGGATGGTCTTGATCCCTGTCTCCTGTACAATGTCACAAACCTCCATCCATAGCTCTTTAGGCACTCTATCAGATTTAATCCCTGAATCTATTTGTCACTTCCATTGTATAATTGTAAGGGATTTGATTTAGGTCATACCTGAATGGTTTAGTAGTTTTCCCTGCTTTCTTCAATTTAAGTCTGAATTTGGCAATAAGGAGTTCATGATCTGAGCCAGAGGCTGCTCCCAGTCTTGTTTTTGCTGACTGTACAGAGCTTCTCCATCTTTGGCTGCACAGAATATAATCAATTTGATTTCAGTATTGACTATTTGGTGGTGTCCATGTGTAGAGTCTTCTCTTGTGTTGTTGGAAGTGGGTGTTTGCCACAACCAATGCTTTCTCTTGGCAAAACTCTGGTATAGCCTTTGACCTCTTCATTTGTACTCCAAGGCCAAATTTGCCTGTTACTCCAGGTCTCTCTTGACTTCCTAGTTTTGCATTCCAGTCCCCTATAATGAAAAGGACATCTTTTTTGTGTATTAGTTCTAGAAGGTCTTTTAGGTCTTCATAGAACTATTCAACTTCAGCTTCTTCAGCATTACTAGTCAGGGCATAACTTGGATTATAGTGATATTGAATGGTTTGCCTTGGAAATGAAAAGATAATTCTGTAATTTTTGAGATTGCATCCAAAAAAATTTGAGAATGATCAAAAATTATGAGACTGCATTTTGGACTCTTTCATTGACTATGATGGCTACTCCATTTCTTCGAAGGGATTCTTGCCCATAGTAGTAGATATAATGGTCATCTGAGTTAAATTCACCCATTCTAGTCCATTTTAGTTAACTGATTCCTAAAATGTCGATGTTCTCTTTTGCCATTTCCTATGTGACCACTTCCAGTTTGCCTTGATTCATGGACCTAACATTTCAGGTTCCTATGCAATATTGTTCTTTACAGCATTGGACTGTACTTCCTATTATCCGTCACATCCACAACTGAGTGTTGTTTTTGCTTTGGCTCCATCTACATTCTTTCTGGAGTTGTTTCTCTACTCTTCTCCAGTAGCATATTAGGCACCTACTGACCTGGGAAGCGCATCTTTCAGTGTCCCATCTTTTTGGCTTTTCATACCGTTCATGGGGTTCTCTAGGCAAGACTACTGAACCAGGAGTATGGTTCTGCAACACTCATCCCATTAGTCTAGCACCTTTATCAGGACACCAGCCTTAGAGGCTGGCTCCTCATCATGGTGAAGTATTTCCTCTGTTGCCTTAAGGTATAATGTAGACAGAGCTTTCATTGTACTTGCCAAAGATCCTGTGCTGCTGCTGCTAAGTCACTTTAGTCGTGTCCGACTCTGTGTGACCCCATAGACAGCAGCCCACCAGGCTCCCATGTCCCTGGGATTCTCCAGGCAAGAACACTGGAGTGGGTTGCCATTTCCTTCTCCAATGCATGAGAGTGAAAAGTGAAAGGAAAGTCGCTCAGTTGTGTCCAACTCTTCGAGACCCCATGGACTGCAGCCTACCAGGCTCCTTCATCCATGGGATTTTCCAGGCAAGAGTACTGGAGTGGGGTGCCATAGCCTTCTCCAAAGGTCCTGTACCTACAATTAAATTTAACTTCTTATATTTAAGATGTTCTCCTGCAAATGCTATTTGGGAAACTTGCAAATACATTTCTAGATAAATGGACCAACTAAAATCGGTTTTTTACTATTATGAGCCTTTGAAATGACACTGAAAAATGAGAAATGATTTTTAGTTAGTTAATAAGGCCAGAATATACTTGTGTGGTTAAGAAATGATTTGTCATTCTAACACACATTTGATGAGGGACTAAAAATTAATCACACCTATTGAAACCATGTACAAGCCCCTGTGTCCTTGTCTTTTGAAGTAAAATGCTGACTCAAAAGTTAATGATTGGGAAATGTGAAGATGTAGAAACAGAGAATAGCCATTGGGCTAAAGAACTGGTAACAATTTAGACTATAATTCTGCAATGTAACAAAATCAAACTCCCAGTTTCCTGAAAGATATAAAGGCCTGACACACTTTCCTATGTTGTTTTTACAGGAAGCGCACCCCCTCTCCAGATGAAAACTGCTGACCACAGGAACATTGACCCTAAACTAGTTGAAACCAGAAGGTTGATGAAACTTCACCTTGACACCAATCAATCCAAGAGCTGTCCACGAGCTGATCGCACCATTCTCCTTGGACATGAAAAAACTCCTTACTACCCCCCTTCCAGGGTGGATCACATAGTCTTCAGGACATGAGCCCACTGTGGCCCCCTTTGCCTGGCAAAGCAATTAAAGCTACTCTTTTCTACTTCACCCAAAACACGGTCTCTGTTTTTGTATTCGGCACCAGAGAACAGAGGCCAGGATTTTTGCAACATCATGATAGTTTTTTAGTTTAGAAAGTAAAAATGACAAGAATTATATCATCTTAAATGTGCATTTCTAGCTATTTTCAATAAGTATCTTCTCCATACACAAGGGCATTTTTAGTCATGAAATGAAAATATATAGAGAACAGAAATTCTGTTGGTCAATCCATTTAAAACCCAGGTAAAGTAGAGAATCATAAAAATGTATAGGTACATAATCTAAACATTTAAACATAAAACCTAATGTATATTAATGTATCATATATATCTTATACAAGTAATACATAAAATGTGCTTTACATTAATTATATTTTATTTTCTTTTATAAATATAGAAAATATATTTACTATGCAAACTGTGGGCAGAATCCTTGTAGAGATTAACCAGTATTTGCAGACAGTTATATTGATAATTAAGTTTCCCAGGTGGTAAAGAATCAGCCTGCCAGAGAAGGAGTCCAATCCTTGGCTTGGAAAGTTCCTCTGGAGTAGGAAATAGCAACCCACTCCAGTATATTCTTGCCCAGAAAACCCCATGGACAGAGGGGACAGTCCATGAGGTCGCAGAGGCTCGGACATGATGGAGCAACCGAGATTGCCACATATTGATAACTAGTCTCAGCTACTCATTAGTGAAATTTTCTGCTAGGAAATAAATGTTTATGTCCCCCCAATTTCATATGTTCAAATCCTAATTTTCAGTGTGATTGTTTTAGCAGGTGGGGCCTTTGGGAGATAATTAATTGGAGTGGAGCTCTCATGAATGGGATAGAGCACTAGCTAGTTCCCTATGTCTATCTCTCTATCCATGTTCTCCCCAACCTTTCCCACTCTCACACAAAGGTACATGGAGAAGATGGCTATCTGCTGACCCGGAAGAGTGTTCTGACTAGATATCAGATCTGTCAGAGCCTTAATCTTCAACTTCCCAGCCTACAGAATGGTGAGAAACAAATTTTCTATTAAGTCATCCAGCTTATATAATTTGTTATAGCATGAGAAATGCTGGACTGGATGAAGCACAAGCTGGAATCAAGACTGCCAGGAGAAATATCAATAACCTCATATAAGCAGATGACACCCCCCACTTATAGCAGAAATTGAAGAACTAAAGAGCCTCTTGATGAAAGTGAAAGAGGAGAGTGAAAAAGTTGACTGAAAACTTAACATTAAGAAAACTAAGATCATGGCATCTGGTCCCATCACTTCATGGCAACAGATGGGGAAACAATGGAAACAGTGAAAGACTTTATTTTCTTGGGCTCCAAAATCACTGCAGATGGTGACTGCAGCCATGAAATTAAAAGATGCTTGCTTCTTGGAAGAAAAGTTATGACAAACCTAGACAGCATATTAAATAGCAGAGACATTACTTTGCCAACAAGGGTCCATCTAGTCAAAGCTATGGTTTTTTCCAATAGTCATGTATGGATGTGAGAGTTGGACTATAAAGAAAGCTGAGTGCAAAAGAATTGATGCTTTTGAACTGTGGTGTTGGAGAAGACTCTTGAGAGTCCCTAGGACTGCAAGGAGATCCAACCAGTTCTTTTTAAAGGAAATCGGTCCTGAATATTCATTGGAAGGACTGATGTTGAAGCTGAAACTCCAAAGTTTGGCCACCTGACCCAAAGAACTGACTCATTTGAAAATATCCTGACGCTGGGAAAGATTGAAGGCAGGAGAAGAAGGGGAAAACAGAGGATGAGAGTGTTGGATGTCATCACTGACTCAATGGACATGAGTTTGGGTTAACTCCAGGAGTTGGTGATGGATAGGGAGGCCTGACATGCTGCAGTCCATGGAGTCGCAAAGAGTCAGATGTGACTGAGCAACTGAAGTGAATTGAACTGATAGCAACCGAACTAAGACAATTGCCTATATCAGGTTGTTTTTTTTTTTTTTTTTTTTATCATGTAACACTTAAGTAGCTTTTCTTAAGATAAATTTTTAAATAGTATTTCATATAATAATTCTTAAATGAGTAATTAAATTCCATATCTAGAGTTCAAAATGCAACTGGCATAATCTATTTAAGAAACATACAGATGAGTGTTTTTGATTGTATCATTCAGGTAGTAGAGTAAAAGTAGCTACAGGGATGCAAAACAAATAGACAACATCAATATTCAAAATAACAATAACAAAAAGTAGCATATTCCATCTACTGACCTCTAATGGCAGGTTCTTCTATTTAATGTGTGAAGTTTAGCTAAGCAAACTTACCTCTAACATACTACTTTATTTTTCTGTTTTAATTATTTTCTCCCCTAAGATCCAAGTTACTTTGTTGCAGAAAAATGTAGACCATCATTCATAGAAAACTTAAAGCTATGGTTATCCTATACTTTATGCTTAGTAAGTTACATACAATTTTTGCAAAGTGTAAAATTACTGTTGTCTTGTTACTGTTCTGATTTTTTTCTCTCAAGAGTTATCTAATATGTCACTGGAAATATTACTTGGCAGATTGGGTATTCACAGTCTGAAAAACACCTTGGTTCTAACCATATTTATCTGTTCCATGTCACTAAAAAATGCATACCTTTGTTATTAACTCGCCTGACTTGTATAGCAAACCAAAGTTATAATTTGAGTCCCATTATTTGGAAGAAAATGTTTCATTTATTTACAGTTTATTTTAAAAAAGAGAGTGGGTAGTAAAGAAAGGAAGATGGCTAAATGAATTATAAATACTATACTTAATAAAGTATAAATACTATATATAGTATATTTATACTAAATATAGTATGAATACTAGACATACTCATTGAAATTAACATTAACATTCTGAATTTCTGGCATTTGCAATTTCTCACTTCAATGAGGGACTGTTATCCATATGTCAATTTACCTCAATCACATAATTATATGCTTAGAATACAAGCATGGTGAAAGGAGTATTTGAATCTAATTGCACTCTAAAATTTATTCTATATGAGGCCTGTCAATTGCATATGTATATAGATAATCATAGCTGTAAATTGACTCGTCTATGCTTTTCATATTTGACAGAGATTTTATTGAAAGGCAAAAATCAAGTATGTAATTTCTTGCTCTTTTATGCCCCATTAAGTGACTAGGGTTCTAATCTTCCATTGGCTAATACTTGTGAGAAGGTATATTCTGTTCACATAAAATTCCTACATTAAAAAAAAGTAAAGGAAAGAAAACCTGAGACAATCAGTATCTAGCTCTCTCTATGAAAAGTCAAATATATGAAAAAGATTTTTTGAGTGGCATTCCATATGATCAATTCTAAGAGATAAAAATGTGCTTTATTAATTTTTAAATTCTAAATATATATTTTTCCTCTTGATCCTTTAGAATTCCACAAAGTTTTCTTTCATTATTTTCTTTGTACATGTGATATTTTGGGAAAATATAATGGGTTTCTGGAATGATTGTAATACATGGTTAGTGTAACAGAAACAATAACTATTAAAGAATTAGGTCCATTGCAATGATTTTTTCACATTAAAAAAGTGTATTTAAAAACAAACATGTTTCTCTCAGTCTATATCAAGATATTAAAAGAGTATTTTATAACTGAGAAATCTCAAATTCCCAGTCAACTCTGATGTTAGTGGAGTCAGTAGAGACCAATCTTTTACTGTTCTCAAACCTGACAAATGTCCTGCTTTGTAGATCATTAAAAATCCATGCAGGGAATCCCACCCGTGACAAGGTCATGAGGCAGAGATCTGATGGGCAAGGCGAGTCAGATCTCAGGTTTTCCCCCTAGTATTTTCTGAGCATGTACCCCCAAAATAAGAATCTGCCTGCTTTTCCACTCTTCTGACATTCTCTGGAAAAAGTCAACTCAGGGCTTTAGTCGTCTGCATTTGAAAGGGATGGTTCAGTTAAACCCCCTCTGATAGCTCTCTAACTTGCCTAACAGGTTCCCCTGGACTTTTTACAGCATGTGAATTGCTTATAGCCCCCCAATCGTGAGAGGCACAAAGCTTAAAAGCATCTTAAAGATACAGAGCCTTTTCTAAAGAGTTAAAAATTATATTGGTGATGGGTTTTCACTGTTAACTCAATGATTGCTGCTAGGCCTCCATATTCTTTATCTTTTAGGCACCTGGGAGGATGTTAACCAATGTAAATGGGATATGGAAAAAGATATATAGTAGTTTTGATGTTAGCAACACTAGACTTTTGAGTTAATTACTTTTCTTTTGTTATAAATCACTGTACTCCTTTTACTTGTTATAAATCACTGTATCTTTGCTATGTAAGAATGTAAGTGTTTTCTGAGAGTGGCACCAGACTTTGGGAAGATCAACACAAACAAGTCTTCTGGTTGACAAACCCTTATCAGAAAAGGGCTGTAAAATGTTAACTGGCCCTTCTGGCCGGAAGATGATGTAAACCACCTAAGACTTGTGTATACAACTAGGTATACAGAGAGAAAAGCCTGGTTTTGATAAGAATCTGGGCTACTAACGCTGCATAATTTTGTATACGCATTTCAGGCTGAATTCCCATCTGGGGCGTGGAGGCTTACCATGTCTACTTACTTGCCCTTGCTGCTAAGATCTGTAAGAGAGAGAGCCCAAGGCAGGGCCCTCTCCAATATTCAAATGGGCGCCAGGGGCCTAACGTAGATGGTGCAAGTTCCTTGTCCGGAACTTTATTGGCTTTCCACATAAACCAAGTTATTCAGCCTCTTTTCTCCACTTAATTTTCCTACTACACTATTTCTTCCTAATCTAATCTTATATTAATAAATAAATAAGTATGCCACTTCTAATTATATAAGTACTTGAGACAAGATAAAGTCAACCTTCCTTCTAAATATAGTATTTTAACTATAATGATTGCCTTTTTCACACTCCAAATTTGATAAATTGAAATTTGTAAATAGGAGATGGATATAGATATATTAAAATTAATCCTAACTAATTCCAATTGAAATTTCCATTTCAACAGGATGTACATGAGTGAATCATAAAATCTGTGACACCTTGTGATGGTTAAAGCAACTTGACTAGGTCACCAAATACCCAAATGTGTGCTCAAACATCAGTCTGGATGTTTCTGTGAAGTATATCTGTATGCTGCTGCTGCTGCGGCTGCTGTCACTTCAGTCATGTCCGACTCTGTGCAACCCCATAGACGGCAGCCCACCAGGCTCAGATTAACATTTAAATCAGTAGACTCTGAGCAACGCATGTTATCTCTCATAATGTGAGTAGGCCTGATCAAGTAAATTGAAGGGTTGAATAGTAAAACAGACTGACCTCCCTCTAAGTAGGAGGGAACTTTGCCAGCAGAAAACCTTGAGAATGGAAATGCAACATAAGTCCTTCCCTGGGTCTTCAGCCTGATGATCTTTGGACTTGAACTCTTTAAGCCCAAGAGTTTGATGCTAGAGTCCAAGAACATTGGCTCTTCCCTTAGTCTCCAGCCTGCTGGCCCAGCCTGCAGAGTTTGGACTTGTCTGCCTCCATAATTATATGAGCTAATTCTATAAAATCAGTCTCTCTCTCCCTCCCTCCCCATCTCTCTGTCTCTCTCTCTCGTGTGTGTGTGTGTGTGTGTGTGTGTGTGTGTGTGTGTAGATCCAACCAGTCCACTCTAAAGGAGATTGGTCCTGGGTCTTCTTTGGAAGGAATGATGCTAAAGCTGAAACTCCAGTACTTTGGCCACCTCATGCGAAGAGTTGACTCATTGGTAAAGACTCTGATGCTGGGAGGGATTGTGGGCAGGAGGAGAAGGGGACAACAGAGGATGAGATGGCTGGATGGCATCACCGACTCAATGGACGTGAGTCTGAGTGAACTCTGGTGATGGACAAGGAGGCCTGTTGTGCTGCAATTCATGGGGTTGCAAAGAGTCGGACACGACTGAGCAACTGAACTGAACTGAACTGAAACATTGCAGGCAGATTCTTTACTGTCTGAATCACCAGGGAAGCCCTATAATACATAAACCATTCTGTTTCCCTAGAGAACCCTAATGCACACTTCAAAATAAGAGTTACTTGTTTTATACGTTCTCTTAAAACATCAACTAAGTAAAACATTGAATTTATATGCCCCGATCTGAGCTTGTTGCCTCATAGATTCAAGTTTCAAAAAATAAGTTATAACCCATTAACAAGGTGCTTGTGTTAAAAAATATTGTGATCACGTTAATAAATGCTTGAGAATGTGTGGAGAAAAGAGAACCCTCCTACACTGTTGTTGGGAATCCCTTATCATCAGGGAAATGCAAATCAAAACTAGAATAAGATACCACCTCACACCTGTTAGAATAGCTGTTATAAGAAAAAAAAGGAATAACAAGTGTTGGAGAAAAAACAAGATGTAGAGAAAAGGGAACATTTTTGTTCTTTGACTGGAAATGCAAATTGGTACAGCCACTATTGAAAACAGTATAGAGAGTCCTCAAAAATTAAACATCTAAGTACCATATGATCTAGTAATTCCACCTGTTTTTTTTTTTTTTTTTTTTTTTTTCCCTACACTGGTAACAGATAGAGGGCACACAGTGTAGCAGTAACCCAACACCTTCTGGGGAGACCAGGACAATGGTAGCAGAGTCAGGGACACCATGATGGCCAGGCCTAAGTCCAGTTTCACAGAGGTGGGAGAGGAGGTCAACCCTTCTACACCATGGTCACTAGTCTTTCTCAGGAAGATGAGTGTTCCTGCTGTAATATCCAGAGAAAATGAAAATACTAACTTGAAAAAATAGCTGTATACCCATATTCATTGCAGCATTATTTACAATAGCCAGACACAGAAACAACCTAAGGAGATGAATAGATTAAAAAAAAAAAAGTGACATGGTATTGATACAGCTGCTAAGTGCTTCAGTTGTGTCCCACTCTTTGCAGTCCTATGGAATGTACCCTGTTGGGCTCTACTGTCCATGGGATTCTCCAGGCAACAATGCTGGAGTGGGTTGCCATGTCCTCCTCAAGGGGATCCTCCCAACTCAGCATTCAAACCCACGTATCTTATGTCTCCTGCATTGACAGGTGGGTTCTTTACCACTAGTGCCACCTGGGAAGCTGTGGCACAGTGTGTGTGTGTGTGTGTGTGTGTAAATGGAATATTATTTAGCCACTAAAGGAGAAATTCTTGCCTATTGTGACAACATGTATGGACTATGAGGGCATTATACCAAGTTAAATAAGTCAGACAGAGAAAGATAAATATCATATGATATTTCTGATATGTGGAATCTAAAACAATGGTACAAAATAACTTATTTATAAAACAGAAATGAGTCACATTTGTAAAATACATATTTAGCATTATGGGGGAGGGATAAATTGGGAGAATAGGGTTAACATATACATACTATATATAGATAACTAATAAGGAAAGAGTTGGATACAACTGAGCGATTGAACTGAACTGAACTGATATAGCACAGGGAACTCTATTCAATACTTTGTAATGACCTTTAAGGTTAAAACTGGAAAAGGAGTTCGTAAAGGTATATTGTCTCCATGCTTATTTAACTTATATACAGAATATATCATGGGAAATGCCAGACTGGATGAAGCACAAGCTGGAATCAAGATTGCTTGGAGAAATATCAATAACCTCAGATATGGAGATGCCCCCAGTTTAATGGCAGAAAAAGAAGAAGAACTAAAGAGTCTCTTGATGAAAGTGAAAGAGCGGAGTGAAAAAGCTGGCTTAAAACTCAATATTCAAAAAACTAAGATCATGGCATCCAGTCTCACCACTTAATGGCAAATATATGAATAAACAAATGAAACAATAACAGACTTTATTTTCTTGGCTCCAAAATCACTGTGGACAGTGACTACAACCATGAAGTTAAAAGACACTTGCTCCTTAGAAAAAAAGCTATGATAAACCTGCTGCTGCTGCTGCTAAGTTGCTTCAGTCGTGTCTGACTCTGTGCGACCCCATAGATGGCAGCCCACCAGGCTCCCCTGTCCCTGGGATTACCCAGGCAAGAACCCTGGAGTGGGTGGCCATTTCCCTCTCCAATGCATGAAAGTGAAAAGTGAAAGTGAAGTGGCTCAGTCATGTCCAACTCTTTGCGACCCCATGGACTGCAGCCTACCAGGCTCCTCCATCCATAAGATTTTCCAAGCAAGAGTACTGGAGTGGAGTGCCATCGCCTACTCCTATGACAAACCTAGACAGTGTATTAAAAAGCAGAGACATCACTTTGCTGACAAAGGTCCATCTAGTCAAAGCTATGGTTTTTCCAGTAGTCATGTATGGATGTGAGAGTTGCACCATAAAGAAAGCTGAGCACCAAAGATTTGATGCTTTTAAGCTGTGGTGCTGGAGAAGACTCTTGAGAGTCCTTCGGACAGCAAGGAGACCAAACCAGTTGATCCTAAAGGAAATCAACCCTGAATACTCATTGGAAGGACAGGTGTTGAAGCTCCAATACTTTGGCCACCTGATGTGAAAAGCTGACTTGTTGAAAAGACCCTGATGCTGGGAAAGATTGAGAGCAGGAAGAAAAGGGATGTCAGAGGACGAGATGATTGGATGGCATCAACAACGCGATGGACATGATTTTGAGCAAGCTCTGGGAGATGGTGAAGGACAGGGAAGCCTGGCATGCTGCAGTCTATGGTGTCACAAAGAGTTGGACATGACTGAGTGACCGAACAACAATGACAATATGGAAAAAAAGATATGTTAGGTACATATATATATACACACACACATATCTATATCTGTATCTATATAACTGATTCACTTTGCTATACAGCAGAACCTAAAACAACCCTGTAAATTAACAATATTCTAATAAATTTTTTAAAATTTTAAAGAAGAATTTATGTCACTTGAAAGGGAAAATTGTGGGTGCTATACAGTCTACACAATGTATCGAGTATCTTTGGGACAAGTTCATTTATTTTGGTGGTTTAGAAACATTTTGAGCCTTAGAACATTGCCTGGCATTTTGTATGAGTTAAAACATGTCAACTCATGTTAAAACATATATACACAAAAAGTTATTCTAGTTTCAGCAGTCCAGCATATTTTGTTATTCTAACAGAAAATGTCCCAGGATATTTGTTAAGAAAGGCAAAGGAGAAAAGGAAAGATATACCCATTTGAATGCAGAGTTCCAAATAATAGCAAGGAGAGATAAGAAAGCCTTTCTAAGTGAACAATATAAAGAAATAGAGGAAAACAATAGAACAGGAAAGACTAGAGATTACTTCAAGGAAATTAGAGATACCAAGGGAACATTTCATGCAAAGATAGATACAATAAAGGACAGAAATGGTATGGACATAACAGAAGCAGAAGATATTAAGAAGAGGTGGGAAGAATACACAGAACTATACAAAAAAGATCTTCATGATCCATAAAACCATGATGGTGTGATCACTCACTGAGAGCCAGACATCCTGGAATGTGAAGTCAAGTGGGCCTTAGGAAGCATCACTATGAACAAAGCTAGTGGATGTGATGGAACTCCAGTTGAGCTATTTCAAATCCTAAAGATGATGCTATGAAAGTGCTGCACTCCATATGCCAGGAAATTTGGAAAAATTAGCAGTGACCACAAAACTGGCAAAAGTCAGTCTTCCTTCCAATCCCAAAGAAAGGCAATACCAAAGAATGCTCAAACTACAGCACAATTGCACTCATCTCACACTCCAGCAAAGTAATGCTGAAAATTCTCTGAGACAGGTTTCAATAGTATATGAACTGAGAACTTCCAGATTTTCAAGCTGGATTTACCAAAGCAGAGGAACCAGAGATCAAATTGCCAACATCTGTTGGATCATCGAAAATGCAAAACAATTCCAGAAAAACACCTGCTTCATACTATGCTAAAGCCTTTAAGTGTGTGGATTACGACAAACTGGAAATTTCTTTAAGAGATAGGAATACCAGACCACCTTACCTGCCCCCTGAGAAACCTGTATGCAGGTCAAGAAGCAACAGTTAGTACCAGACATGGAACAATGGACTGGTTCCAAATCAGGAAAGGCATATGTCTAGGCTGTATATTGTCACCCTGCTTATTTAAATTATATGCAGAGTACATCATGTGAAATATTGGGCTGGGTGAATCAAACAGTGGAATCAAGATTGCCAGGAAAAGTATCAATAACCTCAGATATGCAGATGACACCATCCTTGTGGCAGAAAGTGAAGAACTAAAGAGCCTCTTGATGAAAGTGAAAGAGGAGAGTGAAAAAACTGGTGAAAAACTCAACATTCAAAAATGAAGATCATGGCATTTGGTCCCATCACTTCATGGAAAATAGGTGGGGAAACAAATGAAATAGTGACAGACTTTATTTCCTTGGGCTCTGCAATCACTGCAGATGGTGACTGCAGCCCATGAAATTAAAAGACATTCCTTGGAAGAAAAGCTGTGACAAACCTAGATAACATATTAAAAAGCAGGGACATTATTTTGCCGACAAAGGTCCATATAGTCAAATCTAGAATTTTCCAGTAGTCATGTATGGATGTGAGAGCTGGACCTTAAAGAAGGTTGAACGCTTCTTTAAGGATTGATGGTTTTGAACTGTGGTGTTGGCGAAGACTCTTGAGAGTCCCTAGGACTGCAAGGAGATCAACCAGTCCATCCTAAAGGAGATCAGTTCAGAATGTTCATTGGTAGGACTGATGCTGAAGCTGGAGCTCCAATACTTTGACCACCTGATGCAAAAAACCAACTCATTAGAAAAGACCCTGATGCTGGGAAAGATTGAAGGCAGAGGAGAAGATGACGACAGAGGACGAGATGATTGGATGGCATCACCAACTCAATGGACATGAGATTGAGTAAGTTCTGGGAGATGGCAAAGGCCAGGGAAGCCTGGTGTGCTGCAGTCCATGGTGTCACAAAGTGTCAGACATGTTTGAGTGACTGAACAACAACAACAACAAATTTGTTAAGAAATAACATTTGTATGTTACATATGGCCGTCTCTAAATGGCACCCCACTCCAGTTCTCTTGTCTGGAAAATCTTATGGACAGAGGAGCCTGGTAGGCTGCAGTCCATGGGGTCGCGAAGAGTCAGACATGACAGAGAATTCACTTTCACTTTTCACTTTCATGCATTGGAGAAGGAAATGGCAACCCACTCCAGTGTTCTTGTCTAGAGAATCCCAGGGACAGGGGAGCCTGGTGAGTTGCCGTCTGTGGGGTCGCACAGAGTTGGACACAACTGAGGCGACTTAGCAGCAGCAGCAGCAGTGTCTTGAAAAGTAACTTGATTAGGAAACCTGCTATAGACAATGTATGGGCCAAAGAAGACAGAGAAAACAAAAATAAATATCACAGATAGTATATGCTTATGCAACTGACTAAAAATGTGATGTGTAGACATTAAAAGTCCTTCTTTGGGAGGTAACTCTAATAGGTACAAATAAGGAGGCAGACTCTCACTCCTGATAATTCCCATGTTGATGATTCACACTCCTCCATCCTTTCGAAGAACCAATTTTCATTTCCATTGACCTTCCTCAAGGAGATCTAAAGGAATTTGTTGCATGATTCTTTTTCTCAAGTACAGTGATTGGTCTTGAAGTGGATTAATGACCCACTGGACCAGTAATATATATCATATCGTGGCCTCTCTGATTGCTCTGGAACAGTGTTTACCAAACTTTGCTGATTCTAAGAAGTCAACTGTTAAAAATACTGCTTTCCAGGCTTTTCTCCTGGAGTTTCGGATCTAAGCAGTATGGGATTGGACCTAGAATTGGCATTTTAACAAGTCTTCTGATCAGAAAGTTTTGAAATGTCTTCCTCTAAAGCAGCAAATTTGGAAAACTCGGCAGTGGCCACAGGACTGGAAAAGGTCAGTTTTCATTCCAATTCCAAAGAAAGGCAATGCAAAAGAATGCTCCAATTACCGCACAATTGCACTCATCTCACACGCTAGTAAAGTAATGCTCAAAATCTTCCAAGCCAGGCTTCAGCAATACGTGAACCGTGAACTCCCTGATGTTCAAGCTGGCTTTAGAAAAGGCAGAGGAACCAGAGATCAAATTGCCAACATCCGCTGGATCATGGAAAAAGCAAGAGAGTTCCAGAAAAACATCTACTTCTGCTTTATTGACTATGCCAAAGCCTTTGACTGTGTGGATCACAATAAACTGTAGTGTGTGTGTGTGTGTGTGTGTGTGTTTAATTTTGAGGATTAGCAGCATCAGACTGATTTGAGAGCTCGTTAGAAATGTAGAATCTCAGATACTACTCCAAGCATACCTATTGTTTATAATCAGAATTTTCATTTCACTCCTTGCATTCTTTACTAATTTCCTATCTTTGCAAAATTCACATGTAACTAGGTGACCTTTTCCTATATTATCAAGGTGTTAAAAGTATATTTTTCCTGGGCTTGCTCTAATACTTACTCATTGAGAGATTAATCCTTTCTACTACTCTCATACCCCAGTACAATGGGAGGTGAAGTTAATGATTTTTATTCTTTTGTTCTGTGGCATAAATGGATTTGTAAGTTTATATATAGATTGACTATTTTAAAGGTTGGGGGGGGGATTAAAAACTCTAATTGTTACAAAAGCAAAATCACAGCTGATGAAGTAATTTAAGTGTGTGTTTCCATTACAGTAACATAAAATGAATCCTTGGGATGGTGACTTAGTTATCAGTGGTAAGCTATTTTCAAATGATTTAATTCAAGTAGTAGAAATATTATTTGAAGCAGAGAGGTGCTGAAATTAGTTTTTGGTTGGCTTCTATGAGCCAACTGTATGTTAGGACCTAAGAGAAGTCATGAGAAAGTGGTCAGCAAGCCATCTGCTGTCTAAGCTGGCAACCCCAGCTTCGCACATAAGCCTGAGTAGATTGGAAATCATACCTATCAGAGTGAAAAAGAAAAGAAAACCTCTTGAGATCTTACTGATAAGTGAATAGTGGAGGAGTATAGCTTCCACATTTTTTCCTTGTTCTAAATTCCTTGATGGCCTCTCAGTTCTAGATGTAGAAACATAAGCACAGATTACTGACCTGCTCCAATGAACTTCACAAAGCCCCAGACATTTTGGGTGAGTATATCACCCACCTGACTTCTTATACATCATGAGTGAGGACTCTTCAGATTTGCAATAACAATTTGTAGAAATATTTAATTTTCTTCTGTCAGAAATAAATTACTGTCTTGATCTGCCAAGTATTTTTTGTAGTTTCTGTCTAAAGGACACAAGACTTGTGTGAAATAGGGTAGGTCACATCAGGTCATGACATAAGGTCCTTTTGAGGCATTTATTTTTTTTCTACAGAAACAACACAGAGGTGTTTTTGTTTTCCTTGGAGAGATAGCAAGAATGAAGGTGACATCACCCTTCATACAAATGGTTCTACTTATATAGGAAACCCCAAGAGTCAATGCTCAAACCTGGCAGACAATAATATCCCATTATATATTTTTTGCTTTATTGTTTTTCATCTTTTAGATTATGGCTTAGCTTTAAATATCCTTGTAAAATTGCTTACTTAAAATCAGTTAAATCCTTACCATAACAAATTCTAGTGTCCTATTTCATCTTTTTTTAAGTAGTTGACTCTACTAATAATTATAAATATGCTTTGTTAATAGCCACTTTTAAATGTAAATTTTCAGGAGTTCTGTCCTGCAGTGGAATGTTATCAACAGTTTACCATATTTTGAAATATCATCAGGAGTAATGTCAGCAAGATGATGGCGTAGGAAAGCACCATCTCTTCCCCCCATAATCATACTGACTTAGCAACAATTTGTGAACAAATTCCTTTCCTGATATATAAGAAAAATAATTGAAAGGCTCCAAATCCTGGGAGACTGCAAAAGTAGACTTGCTGAATCTGGGAGGGGGATTTGAGACACCTTGTTGGTGACCCTTGCTCTGGCACAGTTCCATATGATCAAGGAGAGACCCCTCCTAGCTCCCAGCATCACCTAAGGGAGGGAAGGATTGGCTCACATGTTCAGTGCCCCTAAACGTTTCTGAGGGGGCTCTTCAGAGGTCTGGCATCTGAATTGCCAGTCTTGGAGTTCTGACATATCCAGCACATTCTAACTGCCCAGGGGAAAGGCAGCAGCTTAGGCTAGCAGATGCCAGTGATCCTGTCCCCTGGCTCAGCACACAATAAGTGGACCATACAACAGTTGCCTACTTCCCCATAGTGTATGAAAGAGTAAGCAGAAGCCCTCAGAATCTCAGGCTGGAATGACTGGTAAGGAACTTTCTCTATATAAGGTTGGTCCATGAAGACAGAGAGTGGATTAATGGATTAAAGAAATCAAACAAACAAGCATAAATGAGACCCAACTATGCTTTCTGCAAGAAACTTACCTTAAAGAACACACATAACTGAAAGTGAAGAAATGGAAAAGATTTCCCATGCAAACGGTACCCTAAAGAAAGAAGTGATGGCTGTATGTATATCATACAAAATAGAGTTTAGAGTTCAAAACTGAAACAAGAGAAAAAGTAGGATATTATATAGAACTAAAGGAGTCAATTCTCCAGGAAGATAAAGCAAGAAAAATTATATATGCAACCAATATAATTAGCACATAAATATATGTCAGGCAAAAATAGATACAAAGGAAGAGATATATAGCAATAAAATAACAGTAGACTTCAGTACTCCTTTCAATAATGAAGAGAAGATCTAGACAGATTATCAATAAAGAAACAAAGGACTTGAATAATATTATAGACCAAATGTACTTCTAGGATATTTACAGAATATTCCATTCAATAGCATGAGAGTTCACAACTCTACTTAAGCACACATATCTTTCTCTAGAACAGATTGCAAGTTAGATCATAAAACAAGTTTTAAAAATTTAAGAAAATTGAAATTATAACACTTTTTCTGATCATAATGGAATGAAATTTAGAAATCAAAGCAGAAGTGAAAATGTGTGGAATTCACATAGGTGTGGAACTTAAATAATGCACTCTTAAACAGCCATTGGGCCAAAGAAGAGATTAAAAAATTAAAAAAAAAAAAAACTAGAAAATACCTTAAGACATACAAAACAGTGACAAAAAATATACCAAAACTTACAGTATGTAGCAAAAGCAGAACTAAGAAGAAAGTTCATAGTGATAAATATCTACACTAAAAAAAGAAGAAACATCTCAAATCAACAACGTAACATTATATCTCAGGAACTAGAGAAAAAGAACAACCTAAATGCAAAATTAGCAGAAAGGAGAAAATAATATTGGAGCAGAAATAAAAATAAACTAAAAAAAAGTTTTTTTGAAAGATAAGCAAAACTGGCCAACCCTTAGGGGAAAAATACAAAGAAGACTTAAGTCAGAAATAAAAATAGAGTGATGCTATGAAAATAAGAGTCATAAAAGACTGCTGTGAACAATTATATACCAACAAAACAGAGCCTAGATGAAATGGATACATTCCTAAAAACATAAAAACTACTAAGTCTAACCTGGGGAGAAAGAGAAAGTCTGAAAAACTCATAGCTAATATGGAGATTAAATCAGTTACCAAAACCACTCAAAGTAAAGCTGAGAACTGGATGAATTCATTGGTGAATTGTGTAAAACATTTAAAGAATAATGAACATAAGTCCTTCAAAACTACTCTGAAGAAATTAAAGAGAAGAGAACACTGATAAACTTATGTGACTGACATAATCCTGATACCGAAGCCAGACAAAACACCACAAAAAAAGAAAAGTGTACACTATATCCCTGATGAATACAGATGAAAAAATCTTGAAAAAATTCAGGAACCAGAATCCAATAGCATGTTAAAAGGATCATACACCTTAACCAAGTGGGACTTATAGCTGGGAGACAAGAACAGTTGAATATATGAATATCTAGTAATGAGATACACTACATTAATAGAATTAAGAGTAAAAACCACATGATTGTTTCAGTAAATGCAAAAAAAAAAACCCTATTTAGCAACATTCAACCGCCTTTCATTATAAAAACTCGACAACCAGAAATAGAATATTTTCCCAGTTTTATAAAGACCAAATTTTAAAAAACCACAGGTAACATCATATTCGGCAGGGAATAACTGAAAGCTTTTCCTGTAAAACCAGGAACAAGGCAATGATGTACATCGTCTCCACTTTTATTTAACATAGTACTGGAAGCCCTCTTCAGAGCAATTAGGCAAAATAAAGAGGGCCAGTGGTAAAGAATCCACCTGCCAATGTAGGAGATACAGCAGATGTGGGTTTGATCCCTGGGTCAGGAAGATCCCCTGGAGTAGGAAATGGCAACCCACTCCAGTATTCTTGCTGTGAAAATTCCATGGACAGAGGAGCTTGGCAGAGTACACTCCATAGGGTTGCAGAGTCAGATATCAATGAGTCACTGAGCATGTCCAGAGAAATAAAGGGCACACAAATCATAAAGGTAGTAGTAAAACTGTTACTGTTTTAAAATGATATGATCTTATATATAGGAAACCCTAAAGGCTCTGTAAAGCTGCTAGAATCAATCAATAAATTCAGTGACCTTTCAGAATTAAAAAAATCAACATACAAAAATCAGTTGCATTTCTACACATTAAAAATAAACTATGCAAAAAGAAATTAGCAGACAATTACATTTACAACAGCACTAAAATGAATAAAATACTTAGGAATAACTTAACTAAGCAGGTGTAAAGACTTACCGAACACTACAAATTACTGGTGAAAGAAATTAACTAGACACAAATGTAAAGGTTTCTCATATTCATGGATTGGAAGATCTGATATTCTTTTTTGACATGTAGAACTTCCTGCCAGAGATCAAATCCATACCTCCTGCAGTGGAAGCACGGAGTCTTAACCACTGGACAGCCTGGGAAGTCCCTAAAACCTGAGGTGCTTATAATGTCCATACTATCCAAAGCAATTTACAGATTCGATGCAATCCCTATCAAAATCCCAGTGACAGTTTTATAGAAATTGAAAAAAATATTAAATTTAAAAAGAAGGTGAAGGTGAAGTCGCTCAGTCGTGTCCGACTCTTTGCGACCCCGTGGACTGTAAGCTACTAGGCTTCTCTGTCCATGGGATTCTCCGGGCAAGAATACTGGAGTGGGTTGCCATTTCCTTCTCCAGGGCATCTTCCCGACCCAGGGCTCGAACCCAGGTCTCCCGCATTGGAGGCAGATGCTTTAACCTGTAAAAAGAGGGGTTACAATAACCAGAGAGTATGGGACTGCCATAAAATCAAACTTACAGACCAATAGAACAGATTAGAGAATTCAGAAATAAACACATGCATCCAATGCATATAAAATCAACTGACCTTTCACAGGAACACATAATGGGGAAAGAGCAATCTTCAGCAAATGGTGCTGGAAATATGGATAACAATATGCAAATAAAGAAAGAGAAATTGGACCCTTGTCTTAACACTTTATACAAAAATCAAATCAAAGTTGATTTAAGATTTAAAATATAAGACCTAGAACTTTAAACCTCAAAGAAGAAAACATAGGAAAAAAAAGTTTAATGATCCAGGTCTTGAAAAGATTTGATGGATACGACACAAAAAACACAGGCAACAAAAAGAAAAGCGGGACTACATCATATTAAAGAGCCCCTGCACAGAAAAGGAAATTAGCACAAAGTAAAAAGGCAACCTGCAGAATGGGAAAAGCTATTGCAAACCATATATCTCATGAGGGGTTAATGTCTAAAATATATAAGGAATTCCTATAACTTAATAGTTTTCAAAATCCCTAATAACCCAATTTTAAAACAGCATAAAGACAAATATAAATTTTCTGCAAAGAAAAGTTAAAAAATGGCCATATAAAAAATGCTCAATGTCACTAATCAGCATGAAAATACAAATCACATCCATAATGAGCTATCACCTCAACCTATCAATATAGTTATTATCAAAAATTGAAAGACCAAAGAACAAGCTGAAACCAAAGTCAGCAGAAGGAAGGAAATAATAAAAATTAGAGCAGAATAAATGAAATAAAAGCAGGAAAACAATAGAAAAGTTTAAATAAAATAAGTTTGTTCTCTGGGCAAGCTAGAAAATGGAAAATCTCTTAGAAACATATGAATTACCAAAAATAAATAAGGAATAATAGAAAATCTGAATAGACCAGTTACTAGAAGAGAGATTGATTTGGTAATCAAATATTTTCCAGCAAAGATTATTTAGAACCAAAAGTCTTCATTGGTGAGTTTTACGAAATGTTTTAAAGAGGATTTAATGCCAATCTTCCTCAAATATATAAACTAGCAAGAACTCATGCAGTTTTACCTAGATATTTGGTGAAAATGAACAATGGACCTGAATAAGTTTTTCTACTCAGAGTATCCAAACTGTTTCCCTAAAAAAGGAAATAAACGATCAATAGGTACTTGAAAGAGGCTCAGCCTCACTAGTCATTCTGTTCAGTTCAATCACTCAGTCATGTCCAGCTCTTTGCAACCCCATGGACTGTAGCATGCCAGGTCCATTACCAACTTCCAGAGCTTGCTCAAACTCATGTCCATCAAGTCAGTGATGCCATTCAACCGTCTCTTCCTCTGTTGTCCCCTTCTCCTCCTGCCTTCAATCTTTCCCAGCATCAGGGTCTTTCCCAGTGAATCAGTTCTTCACATCAGGTGGCCAAAGTATTGGAGTTTTAGCTTCAGCATCAGTCCTTCCAATGAACGTTCAGGACTAATTTCCTTTAGGATGGACTGGTTGGATCTCCTTGCTGTCCAAAGGACTCTCAAGAGTCTTCTCCAACACCACAGTTCAAAAGCATCAATTCTTCGGTGCTCAGCTTTCTTTATGGTCCAACTCTCACATCCATACATGACTAATGGAAAAACCATAGCCTTGACTAGATGGACCTTAGTTGGCAGAGTTATGTCTCTGTTTTTTAATACACTGTTTAGGTTTGTTATAGCTTTTCTTCCAAGGAGCAAGCATCTTTTAATTTCATGGCTGCAGTCACCATGTGCAGTGATTTTGGAGCCTCAAAAAATAAAAGTCTATCACTCTTTCCATTGTTTCTCCATCTATTTGCCATGAAGTGATGGGACCAGATGCCATGATCTTAGTTTTCTGAGTGTTGAGTTTTAAGCCAACTTTTTCACTCTCCTCTTTCACTTTCATCAAGAGGCTCTTTATTTCTTCTTCACTTTCTGCCATAAGGGTGGTGTCATCTGTGTATCTGAAGTTATTGATACTTCTCCCAGCAATCTTATTTCCAGCATCTGCTTCATCTAGCCTGGTATTTCGCATGGTGTACTCTGTGTAAGGTAAAGGAACTAGAGAAAGTTCGGTTCAGAGAAATAAAGAGACCAATACTCTACATGAACAGATCACCTTTACTGAGGCGAGAAGGGGTAGCAGTAAGACCAGTGAGCTGCTGCCCTAAGTCAAGAAAAAATTAGGTATATATAGAAAACATATATATGTGGAGATACATTGTTTTGAGGGGGTCTGTTTTTTCCTCAAGATTATTTTGATTAGTTAGCTTCTAACAACTGGGGCAAGGAATTCCTGAGGCAAGCCAGAGACTGGGACTAGCTGAGAGCTGAACGTAATCAGTCTTAATGTTCATTCCTTTCTTTAGGGGGGGGAAGGTTATTTCTTCTGTATAGAATGGTGGGGAGGACCCTGAGGGGAATTTTAACTCTAGGCTATTTTGAGCCCTGTAGCTTTCCTTCACTCTGCATATAAGTTAAATAAGCAGGGTGACAACATACAGCCTTGACATACTCCTTTCCCGATTGGGAACCAGCCTGTTGTTCCACGTCCAGGTCTAACTGTTGCTGTCTGACCTGCATGCACATTTCTCAGGAGGCAGGTCAGGTGGTCTGCTATTCCCATCTCTTTCAGAATTTTAAACAGATTGTTGTGATCCACACAGTCAAAGGCTTTGGCATAGTCAATAAAGCAGAAGTAGATGTTTTTCTGGAACTCTCTTGCTTTGTTGATGATCCAGCAGATTTGGAAATTTGATCACTGGTTCCTCTGCCTTTTCTAAAGCCAGCTTGAACATCTGGAAGTTCATGGTTCAAATACTGTTGAAGCCTGGCTTCAAGAATTTTGAGAATTATTATGCTAGCGTGAGAGATGAGTGCAATTGTGCGGTAGTTGGAGCATTCTTTGGCATTGCCTTTCTTTGGGATTGGAATGAAAACTGACCTTTTCCAGTCCTGTGGCCACTGCTGAGTTTTCCAAATTTGCTGGCATATTGTGTGCAGCACTTTCACAGAATCATATTTAAGGATCTGAAATACTTCAACTGGAATTCCATCACCTCTACTAGCTTTGTTCGTAGTGATGCTTCCTAAGGCCCACTTGACTTCACATTCCAGGATGTCTGGCTCTAGGTGAGTGATCACACCATCGTTATTATCTGGGTCATGAAAATCTCTTTTGTATAGTTCTTCTGTGTATTATTGTCACCTCTTCTTATTATCTTTTGCTTCTTTTAGGTCTATACCATTTCTGTTCTTTATTGTGAACCTCTTTGCATGAAATGTTCCTTTGGTATCTCTAATTTTCTTGAAGTGATCTCTAGTCTTTTCTGTTCTATTGTTTTCCTCTATTTCTTTGCATTGATCATTGAGGAAGGTTTTTTTATGTCTCATTGCTATTCTTTGAAACTCTGCATTCAAATGGATATGTCTTTCCTTTTCTCCTTTGCTTTTTGCATCTCTTTTTTCAGCTATTTATAAGGCCTTTTCAGACAAGCATTTTGCCTTTTTGAATTACTTTTTCTTGGGGATGGTCTTTATCACTGCCTCCTGTACAGTGTCGTGGACCTCTGTCCATAGTTCTTGAGGCACTGTATAAGACAATCCATTGAATCTATTTGTCACTTTCACTGTATAATCATAAGGGATTTGATTTAGGCCATACCTGAATGATCTAGTGGTTTTCCCTCCTTTCTTCAATTTAAGTCTGAATTTTGCACTAGTCATTACAGAAATGCAAATCAAAGCCAAAATGAGATATCATTTTACACCTGTTACAGTGGCTGTGATCAAAAAGACAAGATAACAAATGCTGGTATGGATTTAGATAAAAGGACATATTTTGCGTTGTTGGTGAGATTATTCACTGGTACAGTCACTATGGAAAAAATATCAAAAAATTAAAAATAGAACCACCATATGATCCAGCATATGGATCATATATTTATCTCCTGGATATATATCAGAAGAAATGAAAATGCAAATTCAAGGAGATATAGGCACTCCTATGTTCCTTGCAGCATAATTTCCATAGCCAAGATATGGAAGCAACCCATGCCCAGCAACAGATGAATGAATTAAGAAGATACACACACATGCACACACAGACACAAGAATATTATTTAACCTTAAAAATGCAGAAATCCTACCATTTGTGACAATATATATCAACCTAAAAGGCATTATACTAAGTGAAACTAGTCATACAGAGAAAGACAAACACAGTATGATCTCACTTATATGTGGAGTCTTTAGGGAGAAAAAAGAAAAAAAAAAAAAAAGATTAGACTTGGTCTTACCAGAGGATGGGGATGAGAATGGAAGAAGGTAATCAAAAGGTACAATCTTCCATGAGCATGCATGCTCATTCAGTCATGTCAGGCTCTTTGCAACCCCATGGACTCTAGCCTGCCAGGCTCCTCTGTTCATGTGATCGTCCAGGCAAGAATACTTGAGTGGGTTGCCTTTTGCTTCTCCAGGTGCTTTTCCTGACCCAGGGATTAAATCTGCTTCTCCTGCATTAGCAGGTGAATCCTTTACCGCTGATCCACCACAACCTTCCATACAATGAGGTACCACCTCCACCTCACATCTGTGAGAATGGCTATCATCACAAAATCTTCAAACAATAAATGCTGGAGAGGATGTGGAGAAAACAGAAACCTCTTGCACTGATGGTGGGAATGTAAATTGATACCAGCCACTATGGAGAACAGTATGGCGGTTGCTTAAAAAAGTAAAGATAGAACTGCTATATGACCCAGCAATCCCACTACTGGATATATACCCTGAGAAAACCATAATTCAAAAAGATACATGTTCATTGCAGATTATTTACAATAGCCAGGACATGGAAGCAACCCAAATGTCCATCAACAGATGGATGGATAAAGATGTGATACATATATTCAATGGACTATTACTCAGCCTAAAATGGAATGAAATTGGTCATTTGGAGTGATGTGGATGCACTAGAGTCTGTTATACAGAATGAAGTAGGTCAGGAAGAGAAAAACAAATATCATATAGTAATGCATATATATGGAATCTAGAAAAAATGGTACATATGAACCTACTTGCAGAGTAGGAATAGAAATGCAGATGTAAAGAATGGACCTGTGGACATGGTGAGGTGAAGGGGAAGTGGAGGGTGGGATGAACTGGGGGAGCAAGACTGACACACATACACTACCATGTGTAAAGCAGATAGCTAGTGTGAAGCTGCTGTATAGCACAGGAAGCTCAGTTTGGTACTCTGTCATGAGCAGTGGGATGAGGGTGGGGGGTGTGAGGGGGGCTCAAGAAGCAGAGGATACATGTATACATATTAACTGATTCACTGTTGTATACCAGAAACTAATACAACATCACAAAGCAATTATACTTCAATATAAAAAAAGGTACAGCCTTCTAGGTTTAAGGTATATAAATACTAGATGTGTAACATACAACATGATGACTATAGTTAACACTGCTGCATAATATACATGCAAGTTAAGGGTAAATCCTAAGAGTTCAAGGAAATTTTTTTTCCTTTTTGTTGTATTTATGAGATGATGGATGTTGTCTACAGTTATTTCACAATGTATGTAAATCAAATCATTGCAATATACACCTTAAACTTACAGTGATATTTGTAAACTGTATATCAATAAAAATGAAAAAAATCCCCAAACACCACGAATATTTGAGTAAGAAGAAATTGGAACCCTTTTACACTGTTGGTGGGAATGTAAATGGAATAGCCTCTATGGAAAACAGTATGGCATCTTCTCAAGAAATTACGAGAACTACCATGTGATCTCAAGATCATCTCAAGAACTACCACATGATCCAGCAATCCCACTTTGGGATATTTACCCAAAAGAATTGAAATCAGGATCTCAAAAAGATGGCTGTACTCCCATGTTCATTGCCAACATATGAAAACAACTTAAATGTCCATTGAAGGATGATGGATAAAGAAACTGCTGAATATACAGTTGTTTAAACTATATATAAGGTCCACTTATACAAGAATTTTTTTTTTAGTAGATACTTACTGCAGTATTAAATGGTTGGTGATTGGTTGAATCCTTAGCTACAGAACCACATTGTAGATGTCGGGGGCTAACTGTAAAGTTGTATTCAGATTTTCAATTGCATAGGTGGTCAGTGCCCCTAACCCCTAAGTTACTCAAGGTTCAACTGTACAAACAATGAAATAATATTTGGTCTTTAAAAAAAGGGAATTCTACAAAATTCAACTGCATGCATGAAAACTGAAGGTATTATGCTAAGAGAAATAAGCCAATTGTAGATATATTAATACTGCATGATCCCACTTTTATGAGATATCTAAAAGAGTCATATTTATAGAATCATAGAGTGGGATGGTGGTTGCCAGTGGCTGGAGGTTGAGGAGAAACAGGTAGTTCCTAACCAAGGTGTATGAAGTTTAGTCAAGCAAGATGAACAAGCTCTAGGGATCTGTTGTGAAACATTGAACCTATAAGTCTGCAATAACATATTGTATACTTAAATACGGGCTTCACAAGTGGTGCTGTGGCAAAGAATCTGTCTGTGATGTAGAAGATGCAGGAGACACCATGGGTTCAATCCCTGGGTCCGGAAGATCCCCTGGAGGAGGGCATGGCAACCCACTCCAGTATTCTTGCCTTAGAGAATCCCATGGACAGAGGAGACTGGCAGGCTACAATCCACAGCATTGTACAGAGTCAGACACAACTGAAGTGACTGAGCATGCATGCACACACTCTTAAAATATTTTAAGAGGATAGGTTTCATGTTATATTCTTTCCAAATAAAATAATATGGGAAACTCCCTGCTTCTTCTGGTATCTGTAAAGCAAAGATGCATTTCCCTATTTCTTTATCTTAAAAAAAGGGAAGGGCACCTAGGTATCTTTCTTGATCCCTATCAGAAGTCCCTCACAAGATGGGTGAGATACATTTAAAGGCTGAATAATATAGTCTACACTAGGCTTCACTTCATTCCATACTCCTTCTTGACTTAAAGTTTAAATTGTCAATTATGATTAGGACTGTTCCCAGAATTATTAATTTAGGAGGAAAATACAAAAAAAAAAAAAAGTCCTAACTAGACTGCTATCTTTTAAAAATTACTCAAAAATATAGTTAGATCAGTGAAGCTCCAAGAAATCCTAATTTGAAATGTATGATCTTATCATAAGAGCAGTAAGTAGAATTAATTTCACATGGTTTAGCTTCTGATGTTAATAAATGTGTTTTGAGATTTTTGAAGTTTTGTTGGAAGCCATTTTTCAATCCATTGACAACTTTATATACTTTCTGTTTAGACAAATATGTAATATTTCAAAATTTATGGTTCCCAGTAATTACAATGAAGAATGTAATTTCATGTAAAAGGATCTATTGTCCAGGGTGCCCAAAACATATATTGCTGTCATTTTTAGTCACTAAGGCATGTCTGACTCTTTCTTAACTCCATGGACTATATAGCCTGCCAGGCTCCTCCATGGGATTTCCCAGGCAAGAATACCAGAGTGGGTTGCCATTTCCTTTTCCAGGGGATCTTCCTAACCCAGGAATCAAACTCACATCCCCTGCATTGGGAGTGCAGATTCTTTACCACTGAGCTGCTGGGGAAGTCCAGGGATATGTATATGAGTTTATTTTTTTGTGATTTTGTTGATTTCTTAAGTAGCGCCACCTTTATAGTAGATGGTCAGAGGGAGACCTCCCCACAAAAAAAAAAAAAAAAAATTAAAGATAAACTAGATTTACTATTGGCAATAAAGTATTCTCACGTGCTTTTTTAAAGATTCAGGACTTGAATGTGTTACTGACTTTTAAGTCCTAGACAGAAATAATAGGTAAATTGCATAGTTAGAATCACAGAATATCAGATATAGAACTGAACTTAGAAGTCACAAAGGTTAAAAATATGTAGATAAACTGGAATCTAGCAAAGGGAGCAGATGGCCTCCATTCATAGAGTTATATTTTTAACAGGGCTGAAATAGACTTAAGGACTCCTGGCTTCTGGGCTTTCCGTTGAAGATCACTTGTGTCAAGATTTCCCAAGACTCCCACTCATATTTGATTCTTCACTAGAAGGACCTGTAAAACTCAGAAATTCAGTTTCCATTTATAACAGTGAAAGGATAGAGATTAAAGTCAGCAAGGGCAAAAGGTAAACAGGACACAGTCCAGGAGAAACCAGCCATAAGCTTACAGTTGTCCTCTCCCAGTGAAGTTACATGGACAATGTTTAATTCTCCCAACAATGACCTATGACAACACACGGGAAGTCCTGCCAAGAAGGAAAGCTCAGCTGAGCTGTGACAGAGATTTTTCACAGGGATTGGGAGGGTTAGTCATGAAGGACTACCGGCATGGAGCACCAGCGTGACTCATCTGAGTTACTCCATCTATAACCCCTCCAAGATCAAACTAATATAGCCCAAGGCCCCCATCATAAAGCATGATGTTAATATAAACTCTCAGGCATGGATTATGGCTCTGCTATACAAATATACTCTCATCAGGCTGAATATTCCAAGGATTTTGAGATAATCTCTCAGGACCTGGTCAAGAGTTAATCCTTTCTTTAGAATATTCAAAGTTTGAGCTACCTAATTCCACTGAGTTAATCCTTTACTACACAATGAGCAACCAAACCCTGCTGAGTTAACTCTTTCTTTCATACCTCCTAACTATATTGTTGGTATTAAGAGACAGCATTCACAAGGATCAAGGTACTCTTGGTTTTGATGGTTTCAGTTTAGTTCAGTTCAGTCGCTCAGTCGTGTCCGGCTCTTTGCGACCCCATGAATCGCAGCACACCAGGCCTCCCTGTTCATTACTATCTCTCGGAGTTCACTCAGACTCACATCCATCGAGTCCGTGATGCCATCCAGTCATCTCATCCTCGGTCGTCCCCTTCTCCTCCTGCCCCCAATCCCTCCCAGCATCAGAGTCTTTTCCAATGAGTCAACTCTTCGCATGAGGTGGCCAAAGTACTGGAGTTTCAGCTTTAGTATTTTAATGGTTTAGCAGATCTTTAATTTTCTTAAGATTCTCACCTAACCATCTAAAAAGGATTTGAGGCAATTTCAGGCAGAAATGGACTTCTACTACTAAGAGTTATGATTCTTATAGGCCTGAGTGGATACTAGCTCCTCAAATGTAGGTATCCTGGTTTCCAGAGCATCTTGGCATCAGGTGAGGAAAAATGGAAATGTTAAAGTGATGGCAGATTGGAAGTAGGTCTCAGGAATGTCATCATCCACAATTTTTAAACACAGAAAAAAAGTAGACTTTGGACTCTCACCAAGCATATTGCATTTACTTTAAATTGTGCCTTTAAAAGTCAGACATTTCAATCTTCACTTCTTAAGATATTACCAGTGTGTGCTAGTAAATTTAATAACAAGCTCTCCAGGGGAGAGAAAGCTCTTATTTGAGGTATCTGCTGATTTCTGAGGTGCAAATATTCCCACCATGGTTGATTTCAAGCAACTAACGTAAGGTCATTAAATGTGGAATTGAAAGAAACGTGAATAAGTTCTTGCAAATCCATAGGAATCTTCTACTGTACACCACTGGATATTTTCAAGTAAGTTAGGCATAGCTATGTCTATGGTTCTAGTGTTTAATTATTTGATATAAAATAAATTTTCCTATAACAAGCCTAGCGACTCTTGACCTCTATGACAAAAAAAAATGTATCCTCAACTGTCATTAAAGTTCTTCTTAAATCTTGGACTTTTATTCTCACTTGCACAATAAAATGTGCTTTGGCTCCAATATGTTACAATTGATTTTCTTGGTATTAATGCTATATTTTAAAAAGACAAATAGATTTAAAATATTATTAAAAAAAACATTTAAATGTGACCTTTGAACTTTGGATTATCTGTGGGTCACTGATGTTATCATGTCTAAAAGTAGTTAGAATAAATGTCACAGGCAAAGAAAAGTTTGCTTCCAAAGACATTAAAGGATGAGAGTAATAGAAATACAATTTTAGAGCAGTATATTCAGAAAATCATTTGTACTATCAAATTACTTAAGTAAATACAGCTAGTCTCTGAGAGAATTTTCGTATCTAGTATAGAAATTTAATTCCCTAGAAAGAAGATAACTGCATAGCAAAGGACAAAGGTGAAACTCATAAGACTATAAGAAAGAAGAGCTATTTGGGACCAAGATTAGGTTTCTGATTAATCTTTTCATTTGCTCATGGCTCTAATGAGTTTTCTGGTCCTTTAATAAGGGAATATTGGTGATTAAACAAAGGCTTCATATAATTGCAAACATTATAATCAGTTTTACATCTACCAAATAGTTCAACACATCAGTAAGTACTGTAAATATTATACCTATTTTATTTCATTCTTTTGTTTCTACTTTTGTAATAAAAGAATTCCATTCAGGTGTTACTTTGAAATCACCTAAATGAAAATAGCAACTGCTGCTTGGGTATCAATAAAAGATTCTCCAAAACATTATAGGCATATCGTGGAGACATTGCATGTTCAGTTTCAGACTACAAGAATAAACCAAATATCACAATAAAGTGAGTCACACACATTTTTAGTCTCTCAGTGCCTATAAAGTTTATGTTTACATTCCAGTGTAGTCTTATTAAATGTGCAATAGTGTTACACCTAAAAAAAAATATGGGTATCTTATTTAAAAAAAATTACTTTATTGCTAAAAATTGCTAACCATCTGAGCTTTCGACAAGTCATAATCTTTTTGCTGGTGGAGGGTGCTGCATGGATATTGATGGCTGCTGACTGATCATGGTTGTGGTTGCTGAAGATTCAGGTGGCTGTGGCAATTTCTTAAAATGTGACAAAAATGAAGTTTACCACATCGGTTGACTCTTCCTTTCACAAATGATTCCTCTTAGCATACAGTGATGTTTGACAATCGTTTACCCACAGTAGAATTTCTTTGAAAATTGGAGTCAATTTTTTCAAACTCTGCCAGCCACTCCTTTATCTACTGAGTTTTTGTATTATTCTAAATCTTTTGTTGTCATTTCAGCATTCTTGACAGCATCTTCAGCAGGACTAGATTCCATCTCAAGAAACCACTTTCTTTACCCATTCTTAAGAAGCAACTCATCATCTGTTAAAATTTTATCATGAAATTGAAGCAATTCAGTCACATCTTCAGACTTCACTTAAAATTCTAGTTTCCATGCCATTTCCACAATATCTGTAGCTACTTCCCCCACTGAAGTCTTGAACCCCTCCAAGCCACCCATGAGGGTTAGAATCAACTTCCAAATCCTGGTGATCTTCTGACCTATAGCCATGAATATTCTTAATGGCATATAGAATGGTGAATCTTTTCCAGGGGTTTTCAATTTATTTTGCCCAGATCCATCAGAAGAATGACTGTCTGTGGCAGCTATAGCCTTGAAAATGTATTTTTTAAATAATAGGACTTGAAATCACCCCTTGATCCATGGACTAAAGGAGGATACTGTGTTGCAGGCATAAAAACAACATGAATCTCACTGTACATCTATCTCCATCAGAGCTTTTGGTTATGGCAATTACAGATTAGGTGACCTGTCAATGATTGGTAATACTTTGAAAGGTTTTTTTTTTTTTCCTTTAACAGTAGGTCACAGTAGTTGACTTAATATATTCAGTAAACCATGTTACAGACAGGAATGCCATCATTCAGGCTTTGTTGTTCCATTTATAGAACACAAACAGTGTAGGTTTAGCATAGTTCTTAAAGGCCCTAGATTTTTTGAGTGGTAAATAATCACTGGCTTCAACTTAAAAGTCACCAACTGCATTTGTCCTTAACAGGAGAGCCAGTAGATCTTTTGAAGATTTGCAGCCAGTCACTGACTTTTCCTGTCTAGCTATTAAAATCATAGATGACATCTTCTTTCCATATAAGGCTTTTCTGTCTACACTGAAAATCGATTGTTTAGTATAGCCACCTTCATTAATGATCTTAGTGAGGTTTTCTGTATAACTTATTGCAGTTTCTATTAATACAAGCAGGACTTCCTGCTTCACCTTGCACTTTTGTGTTAAAGAGACAGCTTCTTTCCTTATAGCTTATGAAAGAACCTCTGTTAACTTCCTCCTTTTCTTCTGCAGCTTCTTCATTTCTTTCAGGCCTCACAGACTTGAAGAGAGTTAGGGTCTTGCTCTTGATAAGGCTAGGGTTTAAGGTTATGCTGTGGCTGGTCTGATCTTTTATCCAGACCACTCAGACTTTCTCCTTATCAGCAATAAGACTGCTTTACTTTTACATCATTCCTGTGTTCACTAGAGTAGCACTTTTAATTTCCTACAAGAAGTTTTCACTTGCATTCAAAACTTGGCTGTTTGGTAAAAGGTCTAGTTTTCGGTCTATCTCAACTTTCAACAATTCTTCCTTACTAAGCTTAATCATTTCTAGCTTTTCATTTAAAGTGAGAGACTTGCAACTCTTCCTTTCAGTTAAACACTTAGAGGCTTAGGATCGTTAATTGGTCTACTTCAGTAGAGTTGTGTATCAGGGAATGGGGAAGGCCTAAAGAAAGGGAATGAGATGGAGGTAATGGCTTGTTGGTGGAACAGTCAGAACATGCACAACATTTATCTAAGTTTGTCATCTTGAATGTATGTAGTTCATGGTATAGTAAAACAATTACAATAGTGACATCAAAGATCACAGATCTCCAAAATAAATATAATAATTAAAATGTTTAACATGTTGTGAGAACTACCAAAATGTGACACATTTAATATTGTTATGTTTTTAACAGCTACCCACTCCAGTATTCTTGGGTTTCTCTGATGGCTCAGCTGATAAGGAATCTGCCTGCAATGCGGGAAACTTGGGTTCAATCCATGGGTTGGGAAGATCCCCTGGAGAAAGGAAATGCTACCAACTCCAGTATTCTGGCCTGGAGAATTCCATGGACTGTATAGTCCATAGGGTCACAAAGAATGAGACACGATTGAATGAATTTCACTTTCAACAGCTCACAAGCCATGAACATTTCTGTAGTTAAGATTAATGGTGGGAAATGAAACAAACAGCATTTTATGTGATATGTGATTAAATTTTATTCATATTGTACTCAGATATTTTCAAATAATTCTTTGCTTTAAAATCCAGAAGGAAAAGTGCCAACCTACAATGCTCCTGAATGTGTGGCTCTTCCTAGCATTAATGGCTCTATGCTAGACCCTGGAGACTTAGCTACAGACTACTCATACTGCTACACAAAGAGGAAAAAGACAGTTTCAATTCACTTTTTCTAGTCAGATATTTCAGAAATTTTAGTTTAAAATATAATTGTTATCCCTATCTTCTGTTTAAAGTAGAGTTTTCCACACTCAAGATGAGAGCTATACACGATAACTTTGTACAATTACTATATAATAAAGGTATTATCAATTGTTTTCTGATGAAACATTATTCTAAAGAACAGGTAATAAAGCATATGCAAATATGTCTATTTTTGTTTTCTCCCAAGAACTTTACCAGAATTTGTTACAAACTAGATTTATGTTATAAACTAGATTTATCATTTTTAATATAGTAAAATAAAATTAGGAATAGAATCACATCCATGGAAAATAAATATTACTTCCTAAATATCAAAAGATAAACATTGGCAGTATTTAATCATTAAATAGGGAAATCAGGATAGATTGGGTGATACAGTATTTACAATTTTATAATATACTCTATATTTAGGTCATTAAGTTAATATAAAATTACTTGTTTTAACAAAGTACAATCTAAGACTTGTGTAGAAGTAATAACTTCTGCTACTAGAAACATGATCTCTCCTCAATCAAAATCATTAGAAGTGTGGTATTTCAGCTTTAAGTGTTTAGAACAAAGTTGTTCTGATGGGGGAAATATACACGCTACTCAGTATTTCAATAGTACCTTTGGCTGAAAAGTTAAAACATCCCACCCTACCTCATATTTGTATTTATTAAAAAAAAATAGGGAACAAAAAGTAATGAACTTTGAGTGAATTAACTTATGGCTGAAGCTACTTGGAGAGTAGCAGTTGCTCCAAAGCAAAGGAAGAGTTATGATTACTTCAAGACTCCGGTGAAGTAACTCTCTTAATCATCCAGTTATTTCACAAGTGACAGAAATAATGGCAGTTTCTGTTCTGAGAGAATGTTAACCCTATTCCAGGAACTATGCCACGTATTTGCAAAGTACTCAGCTAATCTCCACCTAGACAGTAGGCTCCACAAGGGCAGGTTTTTGGTGCTCTCCTGTTTGCGTCTCTAACACCTAGAACAGTATCTTCAATATAGTAGGGTCTCAATAAGTATTTCTAAATAAGCAAATGAATGAATCCATGGAAAAATTACCAAACAGAGTATTACTAATATAACTGTGATTTTATAAGCAGAGAAAAGAACACACGCTAACTTGTCTCTAATCACACTGCCAGTGAATGTGAAGGTTAGAATTCAAAATTAGGGCTGCCTTCCCTCAAAGCTAACCAATAGGTTGTACCTGTAAATCTATATAAAATATCATGGTGTATTTTTACTGTGTTTTGAATATTAGTGCAGTAGTATATGGGAGACTGCTTTTACACTCAGACCAGGCAAATGATTATTGCACAGAATTTTCCATTGAGGAAAAAAAAATAGGGAACTTTTAATCAAATCTTTTTTTGAAGTTCATAGTATTTGATTAACATCTTATTAAATGAGAAGATAAATGATATAATCTGGAATCCTTATATTTCTATTGATGTTTGAACAGGGACCTGATTCATCTCTCAATTTCAACTGACAATGCTTTCCATTTATAAGAGAGGGTAGGAGGGAAAAAAAGAGACCATTTTACTTTGATACTCTTCAGTAAGTCAAGAGTTTGGAGTTTCTGGTCTACTACAATTAATATGTCAACTTTCCAGCATTCAGGTACAAGTAAAGCCACACTTAACTTTGATAAACCAAGTTATCTTACTCTGAGCTCTTATCTGCCAAATAAAGAAAGGATCACTCAGCCCTAACAGGCCTCCCTGTGTGTGCAGCCTCCAGACACCTGCCTCAGATTCTGACCTGCCTGTACTACCCGTCTGCAAGTGAACCAGGTCTGGATATGTTCCTCTCAGCCAAGAGTTCATGAGTGCTCTTTGCAGGATGGACTATTCTGAAAGAGGATCACTGTTCACTGCCTTCTCTAGTTGCATTTGCAATTATTTAGACTACTTTGCTTGATCCTGTGACCCACTTACCACCTCCAGGAGGCTCTGTGTTGCTCTGGCTGAAGCACAAGAATCTGCTGAAATGAAGCCTTTATTGTGCCACTTCCTCTAGCTATTCCCAAAACCATTGTTTGTACAACCACCAGTTCAGGCTCTGGCGAAATGTTTCAGAGAACTGTGCTTCCTCAGGACCTGGCAGAAAACATTCCTTTCTTCAGTATTCCTTTTAGTGTAGGATGCTCCATGCCTACATGTCCATGTGCAGGATCCCCACATAAAGCTGACCCCCTAAAACCACTATATAGTTATTCTCTCCTCCTTTCATAACAAAAAGCTACTTTTAAATCACTGCATACATTGCCACCAGCTAGAATATTATACTTCTCTGACTTCCTTCTAAGAATGACCATGTGATTCAGTTCTTATCAATGAGATATATGCAGAAGATTGTGTGAGAAGTCTCCCTAAAATGGAGAGGACACATACTTTCTTCCCCACCCACCTTCATACTGAGCAGAATGAAGACATGAAAGTGTAGAATTTAAGCAACCAACCATTTTAAGCCTTTAAAAATGAAAATATCTGAGGAAAGTGGACTTTTAGCTATTATAGGGACCTAGACCAGAACCAGTTGTTTATGCCCTTTTAAAAAATTATTAGAATGACTCTTATCATCTTACCACCACCAAGAACAAAATTAAATGCCTTATAGTAGTATCTTTGTATTATAATGGTGAATATGTACAGTCAACCCTCTTTTTCTTCAAGTTGTTTTTTTTTTTTTTTTTAAGATATTGGGTTGGCCCAAAAGTTCCTTAGGGTTTTTTGAAAGATGTGGCAGAAAAACCTGAATGACCTTCCTGGCCAACCTAATATAATTCACATACACCATTATCTAAGTTTAAGGTGTACAGCATGATGATTTGACTTATATATATTATGAAATTATCAAAATGAATTTAATGAACATTTATCATTTTATATAGATAAAAATTAAATAGAAAAAAAATTTTTGTGTGATGAAAACTCAGGATTTACTAACTAACTTTCATATAACATATGGCAGTATTTATTTATTATGTCATTCTTGCTTGGAGAGTCCCATGGACAGAGGAACCTGGTAGGCTACAGCTCTTAGCATCACACAGAGTCAGACATGACCAAAGGACTTAGCATGCACGCATGCACACACACACACACACCTTACATCCCTATTACTTAAGTATCTTACAAAACTGGAAGTTTATATCTTTTGGCTGCTTTTTATTCAACTTTCCCTTCCCTGATCCCTCAGCCTCTGATAATCACAAATTTGATCTCTTTTTCTATAAATTTGCTTTTTTTCAAAGTATAATTGACCTACAGTACTATATTAGTTTCTGTTATATAACATAGTGATTTGGTATTTCTATACATTTCAAAATGATCACCACAATGGCCTAGTGTTGGTATGTCACCATACAAAGATATTACATAGTTATTGACTGTATTCTCCACATTGTACATTTCATTCCTGTGACACATTCATTTTGCAACTGCAAGTTTGTACCTATGAATATCTCTCACCTGTTTGTACAGTCCCCTTAAACAACCAACTCAGTCTTTAGTACATGGTGAAGTAGTCATGAATATATATATTTGCATAAAGCATACACACTGACATGTAAATAATTGTGATTGTACTTGTCTCCACTAGATTATGAGTTTATCTGGGGCAGGGATTATGTCATATTTTAATACAATATAGTGCTTAGAAGCACAATAAATTATACTGAAAAAGTCAGGAACAATAAAAAGTAAGGATAACAAAGTGTCCTTGAAAAGAGAAAATTGAGGGATATAACCATATGATTTGCAGTAAGCAAATGCTATTCTCATTGAGCAGCACAGACATACAACTCTTAAAGCAGCTATTACCTATAAATGTCTGTCCTACCTTGCCCAGCCCCTGAAAGCTGATCTTTTTCTTTCACTATTTTTATAAAACAAGACAAGTTTATTTTTATTTATATGAATACAGATACAGCAGTAGAGTGAAATCAAGGGCAATTGGTCATGTCAAATGTTTAGAAGACAACAAATGAGTATTTGTTTTGGGTAGAAATTGATTTTACTCTTCAAGAAAGTATTACTGAAGAGGTGACTGAAGCCCAGTAGTATACTGGTAAATGTTTAAAGAGCAAATTTCTAGACACAAAGAAAGCAAGAAGAAACAACTTTCTTCCCCCCATATCAGAAAGAGATAGAGATAGCTGAGAGAGACAGGAAGAAAGAGAGAAAGAGAGAGAGAGAGAGAGAGAAGCTCTGATTGGTAGTTTTCCAGATTCTGTGGTATAATTAATTATAGCCTTCATGGCAAATTTCAGGCTACAACCTATTTTACTGCTGGCTTATGAAATTCCTGAAAAATTAGCTCCTCTTACGATCAGGAGGATGAGTTAAAGTACACTTTCTTTCTATAAGGAGGACTGACTGCAGCATGTGGTTCCTATAAGTTTCTCTGGTAATAATGGATTTGCTTTTTAAAGTTTCAATTTTTAAAATATTTCTTAAAATAACACTTGCTGTGATCCATCACATCTGGAAATAGTCCTTATGTTTAATAACTTAGTTGTCAATGTTTACATAACTATTCTTTGTTTTGACTTGAAGAATACAGGTTCAAACCCAGATCTGACCCTTTGAATCTACAGCAAAGCCATGAAGCAAACCTCAGTCTATATAGGTACTCTCTCAGAGAATTTTGCTATTTCAGAGACAGCAGACTCAAGTATTCCTGAACCAGCAAAAGTTCTGTTTAAGCAGGAAGAGTTCCCATTTATTTAAATCACCACATAGTTATTAACAAGCCTTTGCAGTCTGCATATCATTTATAGCACTTGAGTTCCTAGGTTATTTTTACACTGAAAACAGTGAGAGACTTTATTTTGGGGGGCTACAAAATCACTGCAGATGGTGGCTGCAGCCTAGAAATTAAAAGGCGCTTGCTCTTTGGAAGAAAAGCTATCACCAACCTAGAAAGTATATTAAAAAGCAGACACATTACTTTGTCAACAAAGTTCCATCTAGTCAAAGCTCTAGTTTTTCCAGTAGTTATGTATGGATGTGAGAGTTGGACTATAAAGAAAGCTGAGTGCTGAAGAATTGATGCTTTTGAACTGTGGTGTTGGAGAAGACTCTTGAGAGTTCCTTGTACTGCAAGGAGATCCAGCCAGTCCATCTTAAAGGAAATCAGTCCTGAATATTCATTGGAATGACCGATGCTGAAGCTGAAACTCCAATACTTTGGCCATTTGATGCGAAGAACTGACTCATTGGAAAAGACCCTGATGCTGGGAAAGATTGAAGGCAGGAGGAGAGGGGGATAACAGAGGATGAGATGGTTGGCTGGCGTCCCCAACACGATGGATATGGGTTTGAGTAGGCTCCGGGAGTTGGTGATGGACAGGGAGGCTTGGCATGCTGCAGTCCATGGCGTGGCAGAGTCGGACACAACTGAGCGACTGAAGTGAACCTTAGGTATGTGTTTGTTTCTTACATAGGCAGCAGCCCTAGTGCTCTAGGTAGCATATATCCATCAAATTCTGAATCACACTGTAGCAACTCTATTTTCATATCTTAATGCAAGTGATTACTATTTGCTAGTTACCAGTGATTACTGAATGTAAGTGATAAATCAGTTTCCAAGGAAACTAATAAAGGAAGACAGTCATCCTAAAGGACTGTTAAGTGTAGCAAATGACTATAATATAATGAGTATTCATTGTTTTAAATATCAACTTGAAGTGTATTTTATACATCATAAATACAACCTATGCTATAAAGGAATAATCACAACAAATTAATTATACTGAATAAGAGTATGGTACTTGCCAGTTTTCAAGACATTAACACAAAGATTTCCTCATTTGTTGATTGTCTTCCTAATACTATACACAGACATAAACTCAAAATTGGTTAAAGACCTAAATATAAGGCCAGACAGTATAAAACTCAGAGGAAAACACAGGCAAACTGCTCTTTGACATAGATCACAGCAAGATCTTTTTTGACCCACTTCTAGGGTAATAAAAATGAAAACAAAAATAAACAAATGAGACCTAAGTAAATTTAAAAGCTTTTGTACAGTAAAGGAAATCATAACCAAGACAAAAATACAACCATCAAATGGGAGACAATATTTGCAATGAAGCAACAGACTAAGAATTAATCTCCAAAATATATAAAAAAACTCATGCAGCTCAATAAAAAAAAAAAAAAAAAAACCAGACCACCCAAGGAAAAAATGGGCTGAAGACCTAAAAGATATTTCTTCAAAGAAGACATACAGATGGCCAGGAGGCACATGAAAAGTTGCTCAATGTCACTAATTATTAGAGAAATGCAAATCAAAACTATAATGATTTATAATCTCACACCAGACAGAATGGCCATCATCACAAAATTTACAAATAATAAATGCTGGAGAGTTTCTGTGGAGAAAAGGGAATCCTCTTATACTGTTGGGGGGAATGTATATAGCCACTATACACAACATTATGGAAGTTCCTTAAAAATTTAAAAATAGAACTACCATATGACCAACCAATATCACTCCTGGGCATATACCCTGAGAAAACCATAATTCAAAAAGTTACACACACCCAAATGTTTACTGCAGTACTGTTTACAATAGCCAGGACATGGAAGCAACCTAAATGTCCATCAACAGAAGAATGGATAAAGAATGGATAAGTGGTACATATACACAATGGAATATTACTCAGCAATAAAGAGGAATGAAATTATGTTATATGGAGAAACATGGATGTACCTAGAGACTGTCAAACCAAGTAAAATAAGTCAGAGAGAAAAAAAAACATATCATACGTTTGGTGTTGGAGAAGACTCTTGAGAGTCCCTTGGACTGCAAGGAGATCCAACCAGTCCATTCTGAAGGAGATCAGCCCTGGGATTTCTTTGGAAGGAATGATGCTAAAGCTGAAACTCCAGTACTTTGGCCACCTCATGCGAAGAGTTGACTCATTGGAAAAGACTCTGATGCTGGGAGGGATTGGGGGCAGGAGGAGAAGGGGACGATAGAGGATGAGATGGCTGGATGGCATCACCGACTCGATGGATGTGAGTTTGAGTGAACTCCAGGAGTTGGTGATGGACAGGGAGGCCTGGCGTGTCTTGATTCATGGGGTCGCAAAGAGTTGGACATGACTTAGCGACTGAACTGAACTGAATGTATATAAGTGGAATCTAGAAAATGGTACAGGTGAATCTGTTTGCACAGCAGAAATAGAGAATAAACATGGATACCAAGGGAGAGGGGAGGTGGGATGAACTGGGAGATTGGGATTGACATATATACATTACTGTGTATGAAATAGGTAACTAGTTTATAGCACAGCGGACTCTACTCAGTGCTCTGTGGTAACCTAAATGACAAAGAAATCCAAAAAGAGGGGATAGATGCACATGTATAACTGATTCACTTTGCTGTACAGCAGAAACTAACACAACATTGTAAAGCAACTGTACCCCAATAAAAAAGATAGGGAAGATGTAACATTTCCATGTAAAGAGTGTTATGAAGAGTGAAGTGTTAGTTGATCAGTCATGTCCAACTTTTTGCAACTCCTTGGACCATAGTCTTCCAGGCTCCTCTGTCCATGGAATTCTCCAGGTAAGGATACTGGAGTGGGTTGCCATTCACTTCTTCAGGGGAATCTTCCCAACTCAGGGATTGAACCTGGGTCTCCTGCATTGCAGGAAGATTCTTTACCATTTGAGCCATTAGAGAAGCCCCAGAAGCAAAGAATGTTATATACTTAAGTTGAAATTATGTGATGGTTCCAATTTTGTTCATAAGTCACACATTCCATGTTTTGATTTCAGGGCATGATAGGGTTTATTAGGCATTGTTCTTTGTACAGTTGAATTGCTTATCTCTCAGAAGCTGTGTTTGAAATTTACTCATCTAATAACTGGAAAAAGGTATCTTCCATAACATTTTGAAAATTTAGTACAGACTCACTGATTTTTTACAATTTATAGAGAGAAGAGGAAGTTTTACAGAGCATCTTTTAATAAGAGAGCTATGTACATAATTGATAGCAATAAAATAAGTTCAATATATTTTATATAGTGCTATGGACCTTGGCTACTCTGATAGCTTTATTTCCCTTTTTTTTCTGTACCATGTATCTTTATCAACTCTTCCAAATTTGCTCACAATTCAAGGTATTTTTTATCTTGGATCAGAGCAGATTTCTAGGGATAAATGAACTGCTCAACAGACACTACTAAAAGAGCTACTATTTATTACTATTTATAACTAAACATGGTCATTTGGTCCATAGTTTCTATTAATGCTGCAATGGTTTTAAATAAATATAAATATTAATATTGATTTTTAAAAAAATATAAAGCATTTATTTCTCTCATGAAATAATATTGGGTCAAATCCAACCTCGATTATTTGACAAGTTCAATTGCCTTTTGAGTTTCATTAAGAAATGTAAAATTCCAACTGAAAGAAAGTAGGATCATTCTTCAAAAAAAACCTTAATATGTGCACTTTATGAAATAGTACACATGTGAATGCTTCTTCAAAAGCATCTATTATCTTCCTTTGGAACATAAATGAAAAAAAAAATCAAAGCCATTCTAGACATTTCAAATTTTCAAATTTTAGGAATATATCAGGAAAAAGTGAAAGCATTCTTGTTTGCATCCATGGTCTACATATGGATACTCAACTAGAAGGAAAATTTGTGATTAATAGTACAAATGTAAATGGATATAAGGTTTTGTACAATAACAATACATAGTTTGATGTAGATGATTAATCAATTGTGTCCTCCCATCTTTCAAAGACAAGACAACTTTAATTCAAAAGGTTATTTTGTTGCATTACCTATTTAGTTTTCTCAGTTTCTGAAGGTATGTGGATAAGTGTACATCATTCAGATATGAAAAGTCTAGCATTATGCTGTAATCAGTGTCTAAGTCTCTGATATTTTTAGGTCTTACAATGCCATATTAAATGACAGATAACAATGTCAAAATCCATTTCTGTCATACCTATATCACAAAGCACACAAAAGAAAAGCTTTGTAGCCAAAAGGCCAGTTTCTGCTTTGAATACATTACAAACTAATCAATGATTATTAAATAAAGAGGAAAGGGACCCCTGGAACTTGGCCAGTGTATTCCCTCCATCTGTGTAACCCTTTCTTTCTGAAACTGTGTTAAAACCATGAAGGTGGCAACAATGCATTGAAAGTCTTTATTGAACTGTCAAGAATCTCAGCATTTGAGCCTGACCTTCAGTGTTTTATGGTTAAATTTCACTTTTCTACTTGCAGCTGGAAGAAAGTGCCTTGTAAACCAAGAAGTGATGGAGAAATGATGAATCCTGTTTGCTAGAGCTATTAGTCTTGAAATGCTTTTCCAACTGCTGCTCCAGAAATCTGAAAATGCAGCCAAAGATAAGAAATTTCAGGTATTAGTCTTTGATTCTATGCAAGAGTTTTCATGGCTTGAATTGAAAGGATCTTATCTGCAAGCAAAACAGCACATTTCAGAATATCTAATAGCTCAAATCTAATTTTCATCTTTTTATGGATGTGTGAAATATCTTTATGGATTCCTACCACTTAATTCAAGAAGAGAGTTCACCATACAGCTAAAGGTTTAAGTATTTTACTTTGATTATAGCATATACATAGGTCTGCCAGGAAGCTTTGCAAAAGCATTGCTGGTGTGCAAACTTCAGACATGCATAAGATGTAACATTTTGTAGAGGCCCCAAGAGAGTGGGTTTTAGCTAAAATGAGCCTGTGAGTTTTGGTAGTTCCCTGGACTTCACTTCATTCTTTATGAGAAAGAGAATGGAATAATATATGATATACACACTCTTGCACACACACAAATACACAAATTAGGCCTTTTTATCCTTTGGAACTTTAAGATTTCTTTTAAATTTTCATTTTGAAATTTTATTTGTTGGTCATCCTCTCCCACCATGATATATTAATAAAAAGATATTTAGATTGACCCATTTCTACTCAATTGTGTAATTTAGAAAAGCATGTCCATCCTTCTGGGAACATTTCTTGGTAAGCAGAAGGCAGGTTGGATTTCAGTATTCATTGATCAGGCCTCTTTCAGATTTATTGATCAGGTCTTTTTGAGTAGGGTACAAACTGCTACAACTCTGCATGGCAACCTGGCTATCAGTGAGGTGGCCACAAGGAAGTTGACAAAGGTTAAGAGAGGAAAGAATAAAAGAATTGGAGAATGAGGCAATAAGGTAACTTTTATTGCATTATTGAGACTTTATCTAATTGAACAAAGGCTAATTCTGAGTCTTATTTGGAGGAAAGGACAGTAATAAATAGACCTGATACTAAAAAGTACATTCTCAGAGAGGAAATAAGATGTCAGCCCTTAGCTTCATGGGAAATGTGTTAATTGTTTCATCCCTGTTGTCACTTTAGACCTGGCTGCAAGAATCTTGGGCAGCATGATGGGAGGCGTTCAGAAAATGCTATCTCAGGATTTTCTAAAATGAAAAATTTAATTACTCTCTATTTGGTTTTATAATTTCAACTATAGATAAAAAAAGGTGTAGTGTCTGGCAGTTTTGAGACTCTGGTCTCTCTGAAAACTTTGGAATGAGTATCCCACAGGAAATATTTGCTGTCAGCCACCACCAAAATCTTTTGTGTAGTCACATTATTGTCTCTCTCTCAGGGGCATATGCACTTAACCTGGAGGCTGAAGAAACAGAAACGAAGAAGGTTATGTAAATTGCCCAAGATCACACAGATAGAAATGATGAAGCTCAAATTTTAATCAGGAAATCTGTATCTACCATGTTTGAGATATTTTTTCATGATTCATGGAGCCTCATCTCCTGAATTGCCTGCTCCAATATAGATCTGTGCCCCTGGGCAGCTCAAATGGCACTGGGAATCTGAGATCCAACGACATGGGCACAGATATCACAAGACCCCATGTGGACTGTTAACACCCACCATTACCACATGGACTCAAACCCCAAAGCCTATGTGAGCTTTCCTATCATCCATCTATCCATTCACCCACCGACCCACACATATTTAATGTTTATGGTGGCTCAGATGGTAAAGCATCTGCCTGCAATGCGGAAGACCCAGGTTTGATCCCTGGGTTGGGAAGATCCTCTGGAGAAGGAAATGGCAATCCACTCCAGTACTCTTGCCTGGAAAATCCCATGGACAGAGGAGCATTGTAGGCTACAGTCCATGAGGCTGCAGAGTCGGACATGACTGAGTGACTTCACTTTCACTTTACTTTCTTATAACTATTGCACACCTATGCACACATATATCCTGTAAGACTGCCTGCAAAGAATAATGTGGAATTTTACAGAAAACATCATAGAGTTATTGAAATAAAATCATAGTATATTTTGAAAATGTCAAGCATTTTATGTATATTCCAAGAAAACTCTCAAATGTTTATTTGATTTATAAAATGGAGGCCTGACTCTCCAGCTTAGATGATGAGGTCTTTCTCTTTATATGGCAAAACCTCAGTAACTGTAGGGAGTTTCAAAGTCTTTGGAAAGCAACATAAGTTACAGGTTTCTTCACAAAGCTGTGCCAGCATGGAGCTGCTTAGTTTTGACTCAGGCTAGGAAAGAAATGAAACCCTTGCTGTGTTAGTCTTGTTGCCTGTTAGTCAAAATATACAGTTGTGAATTACTGAGTATCTAACAAGGCTTAGGGAAAGAGGTCCGTGAGCAGTAAATCATCTGCTATTGGGTTTTACCTATAGGAAGTAGAAAATATGCTTGTTTTCTTTTTTTATGGGTACTAGTGTCTCTTTAATCACTATGTGGTATAACTCAACAACCTCATGCCTACTGTTTTCATTACTGCCAAATAAATAAACTCTGGTGCAGTATATTAATCCAATCTCAGATTTATTTCTCTGTAGTTGAAGAATGCGATTGTCATTGCATGTAGTGATTCAATTATATGAGAGCTACAAAGACTAAAAATCAAAATAATATGTAAAAATATTTTAAAGCAATTATTTAATTTCTTAATTCTCATTTCAGAATTTTTGATATGTTTCTGGTTTTTCAGATACACTACCATATACTTTTAAAAAAATGATTGCATGAAAAGAAAGAAAGAAAAAACCAAGTTTAGAGAGAAAAGAAAGCTCTAGATGTAAACTGGTGAACCATTTCATTGTACAAGGTAAAGCAAATTAATTTGCAAGATAAATTACTATTCTAGTACCTTTATTATCAATCATAAAAGCATATACTTCTTCTTTCATTCTGTGTCCTATTCTACTCTTCCCATAACTGAACTCATTCTATACTTCTCATGCATAATGCCCTGCAAAGCCACCTTATTAGCTAACTGTAGCTGATACTCAATTCTTTCAGGAGTTCTATACTTGCAGCCTGAATATTTGTCCTTTCTCTGTTGCTAAGTACTAGCTGAGCTTAGTCGCTCAGTTGTATCGGACTCTGAGACCCCATGGACTGAATAGACTGCCAGGCTCTTCTGCCCATGGGGATTCTCCAGGCAAGAATGCTGGAGTGGGTTGCCATGCCTTACTCCAGGGGGTCTTCCCAACCCAGGGATTGAAACCAGGTTTCCTGCTTTGCAGGCGGATTCTTTACCATCTGAGCCACCAGGGAAGACCTTCTACTGTGTACAGGTGTGTAGTTCAAAGGAGAAGACTTATCTGGAGATCTGTACTAAATCATTTGTAGAAATGGCCCAGAAGCTGAAGCATACATAGCAACTTCTTGGAAAACAGAAAGAAAGTGAAAGTGAAGTGCTCAGTCGTGTCCGACTCTTTGTGACCCCATGAATTGTAGCCCACCAGGCTCCTCCATCAATGGGATTTTCCAGGCAAGAGTACTGGAGTGGGTTGCCATTTCCGTCTCCAGGGGATCTTCCCGACCCAGGGATCGAACCTGGGTCTCCCACATTGCAGGCAGACACTTTACTGTCTGAGCCACCAGGGAAGCACCATCCAGACTGCTGGGAGAGTGACAATGCAAACTGAGCCCTCTGGGCTCTCTGGTGGGCTGGGTTCCGATGGACTCAGCAAAGAGAGCGACTTCCACAAGAGATATGAGGGTTGTAAGAGAGAAAATCCTGGGTATTTCTTTTGTAAAAATAATAAATAGAAACTTCAGTTAAATAGAATACAGGGACCAAAGGGGGAACTCTCATGCCCTACAATGATAGCAGAGCCCAAGAGGAAGAAGAAAGACTTCTCTTCTTCCTGGCAACTATTCGGTCAATGAAAATCTATGGACTCTTTTTTTAAAAAGTCCCCTCACCCCAATTTCCTTTTCCCCCTCGGTAAAGAAGTTCTCCTTCCTGTGCTGTGGTGGGGACTTGCACATGACTTATCATAGTCTGTGACTCATTGTGGTTGCTGACCCGGAACTGCAATTGTGTGTCAATTCTTAATAAAGCAATTTTTGCTGGAGATATTACTGGCAGTCTATTTTAGGTTAACACTATAGTGACCTGTACACAGATCCAGAGAAGGCCCCCTACAAATCAGGGGCCGGTGAGTAAGCAGGTGTGTTACCACACTGAGTCCATTGTTACTGCTTCTCTTGCTAACCCTGGAGTTTGAAGGTACAGCTTTATCCTGGGTCCAGGCTTAATTTTTTTTTTTTTTTTTTAAACTCTAGGCTTTATACAGAATCTATTCTATGGTTTTATCTTTCCTACTTAAGGCCTTCTTCTGTATGCAAGTACACATTTGGCACTTTAGTCTGACTTGAAATGAGCCTGTTCCAACTAGACTGTCCATGCCTTTGGTCTATTCCTTTGGGAACAGAACCTGTTTTATTGGTACTCAGCCAGCTCAGCCTTTGGCCCATCACTGTAGAGTAGAGGCTGTTCTATGGGGATGGAGCTGAGAAGTCTTCAACTTAGTTCCTCTGGGACCAAGCTGCTCCCTTAGAACTGGTTAGTATTAAGCCTGTAGGTTGTTTGAGCTACTTGATGTGTGTGAATTGCAAGTTGCTTGAGCTATCTGAAGTGTTTAAACTGTTGTGGCCTTAAGCTGTTTAGACTATTTGAAAATTATTCTTTTACTTTAGAGAATAACTTTTGAGAAATAGGATCCCAGTTGTCAATATTTTGATGGTGCTCTCCTTACCTCCACCGGCACTCTGGTTGATTTTATGTTTAAAAATCCATGGTCCTTCCTTATGTGCATTTCTAACTAAATGGACCGACCTGACCAAAGGCAAATTAGAATATCAATGACTGTTACAGAAGTTTTGAAATTCCCAGACTTAAGTTTCTTAAAATGACTATCACAAGCCAATAGGAGTTTGCTGTATGACCCAGGGAATTCAAGCTGGGGCTAGATGACAACCTAGAGGGGTAGAATGGAGCGGGGAGGTGGGAGGGATGTTCAAGTGGGAGGGGACATGGGTAGCCCGATGGCTGATTCATATTGATGTTTGGTAGAAACCAACACAATACTGTAAAGCAATTATACTTTAATTAAAAATAAAATTTTAAAAATGAATTGGACTATCACAGCTCTAAAATTTCAGGAACTAAATGGAATATCTACTTTGAATGATTAAAGGATTTAAATGTCAAATTAAGGATTTAAATTAAAAATTAGTATTTAAATATTAAAGTATTTAAAGGATTCCAAATGTTATTAGGAATCTAAAATTGCCTCTTTCAAAAAAAAAAAAAAAAAGAGTTATTTATGTATTTTTGGCTGTGCCGGGTCTCTGTTGATGTGTGGACTTTTCTCTAGTTGCAATGCGTGGGCTCCTCACTATGGTGGCTTCTCCTGTGGTGGAGCATGGGCTCCAGGGCATGCAGGCTTCAGGAGTTGTAGGACATGGCCTTAGTTGCCCCACGGCATGTGGGATCCTCTTGGATCAGGAATAGAACCTGTGTCTCCTGCATTGGCAGGATTCTTTACCACCGAGCCACCAGGGAAGCTCCTAAAATTACATCTTTTTAAAGCTGGAGAGGGTGTGGAGAAAAGGGAACCCTCTTACACTGTTGGTGGGAATGCAAACTAGTACAGCCACTATGGAGAACAGTGTGGAGATTCCTTAAAAAACTGCAAATAGAACTGCCTTATGACCCAGCAATCCCACTGCTGGGCATACACACCAAGGAAACCAGAATTGAAAGAGACACATGTACCCCAATGTTCATTGCAGCACTGTTTATAATAGCCAGGACATGGAAACAACCTAGATGTCCATCAGCAGATGAATGGATAAGAAAGCTGTGGTACATATACACAATGGAGTATTACTCAGCCATCAAAAAGAATTCATTTGAATCTGTTCTAATGAGATGGATGAAACTGGAACCTATTATACAGAGTGAAGTAAGCCAGAAAGAAAAACACCAATACAGTATACCGACACATATATATGGAATTTAGAAAGATGGCAATGATGACCCTGTATGCGAGACAGCAAAAGAGACACAGATGTATAGAACGGACTTTTGGACTCTGTGGGAGAGGGAGAGGGTGGGATGATTTGGGAGAATGGCATTGAAACATGTATACTATCATGTAAGAACAAAGCACCAGCCTATGTTCGATACAGGATTCAGGATGCTTGGGGCTGGTGCACGGGGATGATCCAGAGAGAGGATATGGGGTGGGATGTGGGAGGGGGATTCAGGATTGGGAGCTCATAAACACCTGTGGTGGATTCATGTCAATGTATGGCAAAACCAATACGGTATTGTAAAGTAAAATAAAGTAAAAATTAAAAAAAAATAATAAAGTTAATGAAGGTAAACAATTTTAAAAGACACAGTAGCTTCGAAGTCATCCTGCTCCTCTTCCTGGGCTACTTTTTCTCAGGCCATACTTCTCATGCCACCTTGACTGCTTCCCTTGGTTCCTCCTGCTCTCACCCTGCCTCTGGCACCATCTTCCTTCTTCCCTTCTATACTCCCTCTAAACTCTCAGTTCCCTCATATCAATTCTCTGGTGAACTTCCCTTTCTGCTGAACTTATCAGAACCTATTCCTTTAAAATTAAGTCTTCCAAGATTCAGAGGCTAAATTCTTAATGTCTTATATTCCCTGGACTAAAGCTGAACTGTGAGCCATAGTCAAAGTTTTTCCGAAAGTAGCCAAAGATCCTCATAGATCAGCCTGATTTCTCTTATATCAGCTTATATGCTTGTTGGGGGAAGGCCAGGCCCAGAAATAGATAAAAGTCAATAATTGGGAAAATCTTAAAAGACCTCCAGAATTACATCTGGAAGACTAGCTTGCTAACTTATTATATGATCAGACTTGAGCAATTATTAAGTGATTTCATTGGGCAGTTTCTAGGGCTTGTCTAGTTTGTGTTTAGGCTTGAACAGAAAAATCTGATAACTCTATTCATAACTACTAGAATTGACTGCAGATCGCTTTCAAAGAAAATTTGGGTCTTCCTTCAGATGTCAATTCCGTTTGGGTATACAGTGGCTCAGATGGTAAAGAATCTGCCTACAATGCAGGAGAACAGGTTTGAACCCTGGGTTGGGAAGATCTCCTGGAGAAGGGAATGGCTACCCAATCCAGTATTCTTGCCTGGAGAATTCTATGGACAGAGGAGCCTGGCAGGCTACTGTCCATGGGGTCGCAAACAGTCAGACATGACTGAGTGACTTTCAGTGTACTTCACTGAGATTTTAACTCTATGTTAATTAATGGGCTAAACCAGGATTTTCCCTTCTAGCAAAAAGAATCAGGATGGAATGAGAAACTATGCCTACTTCAGATTTAGTCCATCTGGTAAACTATCTTTCTTGCAGTCTAGATGAGTCACCTTAAGGAAAACCACTAAAATTCTTCATCTTCAACTCTAGCAATGAAACCAAAGCCCTCCTCATTTCTGCTATTATTGCAAAGAGCCAGGACATTGGAAAAAAGATTGTTATAAATTTAAGTGCTTTGGGAACTTTTAGCTCTCTAAGAAGCCTTTCCGACACCTTCCCAATTATCAGTGGTGGGGCTCTGAGAAACAACAGGGGCTCTTTCCAATTCTCCCTCTTAACTGCCTTAGAGAAACATTTCTGCGGGTTGGGGGTGAATCGCTTCCAGTCCTAATTGATTCTGGCTCACTACTGTGGGTGCTCAACTCCACTACTATTATATAAAGCAGTTCCCATTTTGGAGTACTAAAGCAGTTCAAATAGTGGGGCTCTCTAATGAACCTCAAAATGTTCCTGTCTCTGAATGTCCTTTGAAAAATACACACCCTTTTCTCCTTATTTCCACTGCCTCTATCCACTTATTAGTTCAAGATTTCTTAGAGAAGTATCATGCTGGGATTTCTTTTTCCCAAAAGAGAGAAATAATTCTAGAATTTGATAGCAATCAAAGTAACCAACCAGATTAATTAAATGACCCTTTAACATCTTTTATTGGCTCCATCTCTGGCTGTGCTAGAGCTGATTCTAGAAACATAGTTCTTTTTGAGTCAGCTACCACACTATATATGGGCAAACTCTCCAGCTGATATTGGCAGAATTCACAGAACACTTCATATCAGGATTCAGATAGATCTCTTAAAACCCCTTTCCAGAATCAATCAATATCCTATTAGTTAAGAAGCCTTTCAGGGCATCAAACCGGTAATAGAAGATTACTGAGCTCAAGGCCTCACTGTCTCTTGTACTAGTCTCTGTAAATCTCCCATTTTCCTGGTGAGAAATCCTGAGGGCTGAGGGTGGAGGTTTATTCAGTACTTCTGATGCCCTGTTATTATTATTCATTTATTATTATCACTATTCTCTAACATTGATATTTCAGACCCTTATATATTTAGAATGCAGGTTAGTACCTGCATTCCCACTGGAAGCAAATTCTTTACTATCATTGATTTATGTTGCGAATTTTTAGTATTTCAGTTTGCTATTATTTGGGGGCTTCCCTGGTGGCTCAGAGGTTAAAGCGTCTGCCTGCAATGCAGGAGACCCGGGTTCGATCCCTGGGTCAGGAAGATCCCCTGGAGAAGGAAATGGCAATCCACTCCAGTATTCTTGCCTGGAGAATCCCATGGACGGAGAAACCTAGCAGGTTACAGTCCACGGGGTCACAAAGAGTCGGACACGACTGAGCGACTTCACCTTCACCTTTGCTATCATTTGAGGAGAAAAAAAAATTTCACCTGGGCACCAATGCCTCAGGGTTTTACTGAGAGTCCTTCTTATTTCTCACAAATACTGAAGGCTGATCTAGATGACAGAAAGTTTCCTCGAGCTTCTATTTTGTTGCAATATGTGGATGAATTCCTTCTTTGTTCTCTTTTTCAGGTTTCCTCATAGGAAGACAGTATCCAATATTAAAGCTTTTAGCCTTAAAGAAACTTTAGGTCACCAAAGAAAAGCTGTAGTTTGCCCAAACCCAGTTTCAATATTTGAAAAGAACAAGGTAGGTTTTATGGTGCCCTAAGTTCCCCCAAAGCCCGAAACCAAGAGCCAACTGAGAGATTATCTTGGCTTAGTCAGTTATTACTAAGTGTTAGTCGCTCAGTTGTGTCTGACTCTTTGCAATCCCATGGACTGTATAGCTCACCAGGCTCCTCTGTCCAGGGGATTCTCCAGGCAAGAATACTAAAGTGGATTGTCATTTCCTTCTCCAGGGGATCTTCCTGACCGAGGGATCGAACCCAAGTCTCCTACATTGCAGGCAGATCCTTTACCGTCTGAGCCACCAGGGAAGCCCAGTCACTACTAAAACTGGATTCCAAGTATCTCTCTTACGGCAAACCTCTGTATGCTGGTGATGGACAGGGAGGCCTGGCTTGCTGAGATTCATGGGGTCGCAAAGAGTTGGACACAACTGAGCAACTGAACTGAACTGAACAACTCCAAACCAGTTTTATGTGAAAGAACCAAATGACATAGACTTTAAGGCCTTAAATGAGAGTTTGATGAATCCACTTGCCCTTGGGTCTCCCAAAGATCAGATATCCTTTTCCTTTTTTGCATATGAAAAGGAGGGAAATGCCCTTGGGGTACTCATCCCAAAGCATGGGAACCATTATTGACACAAACAGTAATATTCTCTCTTTGCCTTAGAATCATTTCAACCACTGGCCTTTTGGTTAAAGCCACTGGAAAAACTGTTATGGAATCTCCTTTAACTATTTTTGTACCTCATGCACAGCAGCTTTCCTGAATTCAGGGAACCATTATTGACACAAACAGTAATATTCTCTCTTTGCCTTAGAATCATTTCAACCACTGGCCTTTTGGTTAAAGCCACTGGAAAAATTGTTATGGAATCTCCTTTAACTATTTTTGTACCTCATGCACAGCAGCTTTCCTGAATTCTTGTCACACTCAACATTTCTTAGTCAGCTGTCTCAACTCCTATGAAGACCTTTTATTAACCACTCCTCACATAACTCTTCCATTGTAATAACCCTAACCCTGCTATTCCCCTCCTATCACTGACAAAGTCCCTCACAGCTGCTTAGCACTGACAGATAAGATCCTGACTCACGATGCTCTACAGGAAATTCTTTGAGTAACACTGCCTTCTCATGGTTTACTGATGGTTCTTATTTAAAATGTGGTGATGTTCAACGTTGTGCTGAATATGTTACAATAACTCCTCTGATGTTATTGAGGCAGCACCTTTACCTATGGTTAACTCCACTGCAATAGGTTTGTGTCTGAGCTCTAACCCAGGTTTGTATTTTAGCCAAGGACAAAGTTATCAATATTTATACTGAGAAAAGATATGCTTTCAGAGTAACTCATGACTTTGGAGTGCTGTGGAGGCAACATGGCCTCTTACTTCCAGGGGAAATACAGTAGAAATGGCCCCTGTGCTTAGGAATTATTAGATCCAATTCTTTTACTACCTGCTGCTTCAGATATTATTAAGATTCTGGGGCATTCTAAACTTGACTCTGAAAACCAAGAGGTGTCACCTTGCTGACATTTCCGTAAAGAATGCTGCTCTTAAAGCAATCAAAACCAGTCAAATCGTAGAAAAACTAACTAAAGAAGCCCAACAATTGGCCTTAGAAAAGGAAAACAAAATTGGAAATTCAACAATTATTGGTTGGATAAAAAAGAGAGCTCTAGTTCTGAACAAATAACACAGTCCTCCTAGAGACTCTAAGATTTCCACCCTTTATTACTGTACATGCAGTAAACTATTGGTCTACTGACAAAATGATAGTCTTCATGAATCAATATTGGTGGGGAAACATGAAGGAGGTCACAAAAAGTGCCTACTTCACCTGTCCCATTTATCTGAAATACAACCCAGGGAAGCCTCTTCATACTGTTTCTGGACATTTTCAACTGCCTAATGGACCATTCATGGTCTGGCAAATGGATTTCATGCAACTTCCTATGTTTCATGGGTATAAATATGTTTTAGTCATTGTCTGCACATTCACACTGGACTGAAGCCTGCCTTGCAGTCAGGTCACTGCATCTTGTGTGACTAAAGTCCTTTTGGAAAAGACTATCCCTACTTGGGAAACTCCCTTGAGCTTCAGTAATTCAGGAACCCATTTTACTGGTCAGGTTCTTTGACACGTGTGTGCTGTTTGGCTGGATTTACAAGTTTCACTCCAATTACCACCTTCAATTCTCTGGTTTAGATGACTACATTTAGTGGCATTATTAAGACTCAATAGGCAAAATTTGGAGACCTCCCAAATACTTTGGCCAAACTCTGTTGGCCCTTCTAAATCTCAGATCTACCTTCTTTGGAACTCAACTCACACTCTTGGAGACAGACATTAGACAATGCACCTGGCTCCTTCCTCTTCTGACTCACAACTAACAAAAGGAGAGACACTCCTATATTGCAAAGGCCTAGTTGCTAAAAGATGCTTGGTAGAGCAATCTTTTCACAGTGTGCTCTCAGGAAACAAAGACTTTAAGCATCACACCTTGCAACCTAGCCATTTTATCTATTAGAAAAGACACTCCCGGAAGGTCTCTCTTCATCCTAATTGGAGAGGCCCCCTGCTAATAAATCCTTGTGCTGCCAGACTACGGGGAACAGTTTTTGAATTAACAAGACACACCTACAGACAGCACTGGACACTGACTGAAACTGCCCATCATCTGGTAACCTAAAAGTAAAGATTTTCCAGAACTGAAGTAGACAACATCTAATGGGGCAGCTTTCCCAAGATATCCAGACCAGGCCTCTTGGAAGTCTGTTGCCAAAACTTTGATGGCAACATAAACTTTCAGATGATCTCCAGTGTCTATGATCTTAGTAACCAGACTTGAGATTCAAAGTGCCCCAGAGTTCTCCTTCCTACCTGTCGTTAGTCAAATGTGACCACAATAAATCTTCAGTCTGTACAGTTTCCCTACAACTTGAAACACTACACCCAGGGAAATTCCTTCCAGGCATCAAGGGACAAAAGCCAGTGAAATCAGAAAATCTGAGTCTTGATCAGCAATGCTTTCAGAGAAAGATATTTATCATGGGGTGGGGGGGATTAATAAACAGCAACAGGGGTCGCACAGAGTCAGACACGACTGAAGCGACTTAGCAGCAGCAGCAGCAACCCCAATTAAAGTCAAGGCACCAGTAGGGGGAGCTCTCATGCCCTGCAATAATAGTGTCTGTTGTTTCCTTGCTTTATGTCTGACTCTCTTGTGACCCATGGACTGAGGCGCCAGGCTCCTCGGTACGTGGAATTCTCCAGGCAAGAATACTGGAGTGGATTNAGCAGCAGCAGCAGCAACCCCAATTAAAGTCAAGGCACCAGTAGGGGGAGCTCTCATGCCCTGCAATAATAGTGTCTGTTGTTTCCTTGCTTTATGTCTGACTCTCTTGTGACCCATGGACTGAGGCGCCAGGCTCCTCGGTACGTGGAATTCTCCAGGCAAGAATACTGGAGTGGATTGTTGTTTCTTCCTCCAGGGATTCTTTCTGACCCGGGGATTGAACCTGCATCTTTTGCATAGGTAGGCAGATTCTTTTCTGCTGTGCCACCTGGGAAGCCCAAAAGAGCCCCACCAAAAGAATAAAGACTCTTCTTTCCTAGAAGAGGGACAACTCAGCCAAAAAAAGCCATAGGCTCAATGTACTATAGCCCTCCCAACTTCCTTTTCCTCTCTCTAAGAGTTCTCCTTCCCTTCCTGTGCAAGGACTTGCATATAGCTTGCCATTGTTGCTAAACCTGAATTGCAGTTCTTTGCTAATCCCAAATACACCTTTCCTGATTGAATGCCATCTCATTTTCCACCCTCAGCACCTCACATTCAAGAGTTTAACCACACTGGAATTTACATAGAACATATCTATTTTTCCTTATATTTGCAAATATATTTCTTTTGTATAAGATTGCCTACATTTTCCTTTTTATCAAATTCCTACTGATCCCTGGATCTAGCTCAAATCCCTTTCCCAGGGAACTCATTGCGGTTAGCTTATTTATCCACCTTGTTTTGTCTTTGAATGGGCAAAACAGTTCTCAAAGAAGTTGAGCCTATTAGATTGGTAGACAATCTAGAAGGCACTATTTCATAGTCAGTGGCCTTCAAACTATTTTTCATTCCCAAGGTACTGGTTAACTAGATGTTCTGCTCCTATTCCTTGGAGTTCTACCCTTCCCTTCTGACTGTATTTAGAGTAGACTGTCAAGGGAGCAAAATTTACACCCTTGACTATCTCTTTGGCATGCAAAATATCTCAAGCTGCTGGCAATAAAGGTTCAAAAGACTCAGGAAGAAGCTATGACCTCCCCCTCAATGTCTAAAGAATGCAGTTAGAGGACCTGTTCCAGGAAGGGAGCTATCACCATAGATGACTATAGTATGAACTAGGAATGTAGATGGGGATAACTAGCCAAATGTGTTAAAATTCCTCTCTGTGTCCCACTGTCTTTGCACAGCCCAGCAAACATTTTTTTTACCAAACATTTTCTTTCCCATCTCCAGGTCAATTGCCTTCCTCTCAAGACCCAAGCCACTATCCTAACATTCTCTTTTGTTTTAATCTGAAGACAGTATTTAAAGTGAAGGTTTCAACCATTTTGGTGAAATCCTCAGTTTTCCTCAGTCTCTCCCATGTATGCATGTTATTAAACTTTTGTTTGATTTTCCCCTGTTAGTCTCTCTCATATCAATTTAATTATTAGACCAGCCAGAAGAACCTAGAAGGGTAGAGGAAAATATTTTCCTTCAATAGCATCTAATTTTCTAAAAGTGAGAGAGGTGGGGTGGGGAGGACAGGAAGGGAAGGAAGGAAGGAAAAAAGGATGAGCACCTATATTTGTTTGTCTCTGTTTGTAGATATGGCCAAATACTTTGGGTGTTTTAGTTTCCAGAATCATCATCATCATATAAAGTTTCCATACAAGCCAATAGTGATGAAAGGCACTTTGTAGGAGTTTGCTATAGCGCTAGTAGTAAAGAATCCATCTGCTAATGTAGGACACCCAAGAGACAGGAGTTCAATCCCTGGGTTTGGAAGCTTCCCTGGAGTAGGAAATGGCACCCCACTACAGTGTTCTTGCCTGGAAAACTCCATAAGCAGAGGAGTCTGGTGGGCTACAGTCCACGGGGCACAAAGATTTGGACATGACTGATCAGCCCTGGGATTTCTTTGGAAGGAATGATGCTAAGGCTGAAACTCCAGTACTTTGGCCACCTCATGTGAAGAGTTGACTCACTGGAAAAGACTCTGATGCTGGGAGGGATTGGGGGCAGGAGGAGAAGGGGACGACAGAGGATGAGATAGCTGGATGGCATCACCGACTCAATGGACGTGAGTTTGAGTGAACTCCAGGAATTGGTGATGGACAGGGAGGCCTGGTGTGCTGCGATTCATGGGTCACAAAGAGTCGGATGCTACTGAGTGATTGAACTGAACTGAGCACCTTGATAAAGCACCCAGTGTGCAGTTTTCATCCTGACAANAGCTGAAACTCCAGTACTTTGGCCACCTCATGCGAAGAGTTGACTCATTGGAAAAGACTCTGATGCTGGGAGGGATTGGGGGCAGGAGGAGAAGGGGACGACCGAGGATGAGATGGCTGGATGGCATCACTGACTCGAAGGATGTGAGTCTGAGTGAACTCCGAGAGATGGTGATGAACAGGGAGGCCTGCCTGGCGTGCTGCGATTCATGGAGTCGCAAAGAATCGGACACGACTGAGCGACTGAACTGAACTGAACATGTTGTGTTAAACTGTGCAGACTTTAGTACTGATTTCTGGTTTCTACACTGGTTATACGAATTTATTAAGTCCAGCTTAATTCATTAAGTCCAGCTACCCTGCTGGCACTAGTGATAAAGAATCTGCCTGCCAATACAGGAGATATAGGTTCAGTCCCTGGTTTGGGAAGATCCTCTGGAGTAGGAAATGGCACCCCACTCCCGTATTTTTGCCTGGAGAAATCCATGGGGAGAGGAGCCTGGCGGGCTACAGCTCATGGGGTTTCAGAGTCAGAAACAACTGAGCAAGTGACCACATGCAAAATTAAACATGCATATTAAAGAACTTGTTTGCTTTTCCTATCAAAGCTGCAGCCAAAAGACAGACAGTTTGGTAAATGCACTTCTTCACTACATAATGAGCCATATGAAAAGTACTGAAAGAGCTTCCTGCTTCTCGGAGTGTCAGGCTTTTCATTGGATACAATTATCTACATGTTCCCTTTAAAGGAAGATATCATCAGTTATCATGTATTATAAAATACAGAGCTATCAAATATCATATAAATATTTAAATGAATTCTAAATCATTTATCTCTTCGGGAATACAAACACAGTATAATTAAAAAGAGCTAAAAATTCTTGACCAAATCAATATTGGTGTTTTCACTACAGGTGTTATGCTTGTAGAAAGTCAAATATTGGAGAAAGAATTAGGGCTAATTTTACTACTATTTCCTTTGTGTACACATTCCTTCAGACTACATTATTCAAAGTGCTTTGCTGAAATCATCTCATTAATGTATGAAATTTCTCATTCAGGCATCACAAACATATATATTTAAAATATATATAAACACACATATAATGTTAAACTTAGAGAATCACAGAGCAGTCAATTGACTGACATAGTTGCTGAAAAGGAAGATGGTCCTAAAACTGAAAAATATTGATCTAGAGAGTATCAGGGTTGGAAAAGATCAAAAATTCCCTCCTCTATTTCTCGCACTTTCAAGTGTTCATTTTTCTTAAAACATAGCAGTAAAGGTAACAAAACCAAATATATTTTATATCAGTATATCTCTTACTGAAAGTCACGTCTATTTTTAAAAATTCAATTTATTAAAAAAGAAAAAAAAGCAACCCATTCTCCCACCCCTCATCCTCTTCTGGTAACCACAAACCTCTTTTCTGTATCTTTGTATGTATGAACTTGTTTGTTTTACATTCTGTATATAAAAAGAGATCAGTATTTGAGTATATACACACATATAATGTTAAACTTAGAGAATCACAGAGCAGTCAATTGACTGACATAGTTGCTGAAAAGGAAGACGGTCCTAAAACTGAAAAATATTGATCTAGAGAGTATCAGGGTTGGAAAAGACCAAAAATTCCCTCCTCTATTTCTAGCACTTTCAAGTGTTCATTTTTCTTAAAACATAGCAGTAAAGGTAACAAAACCAAATATAATTATATTTTATATCAGTATATCTCTTACTGAAAGTCACATCTATTTTTAAAAATTCAATTTATTAAAAAAGAAAAAAAAGCAACCCATTCTCCCACCCCTCATCCTCCTCTGGTAACCACAAACCTCTTTTCTGTATCTTTGTATGTATGAACTTGTTTGTTTTACATTCTGTATATAAAAAGAGATCAGTATTTGCCTTTATCACCAACTCGATGGACATGAGTTTGAGTGAACTCCAGGAGTTGGTGGTGGACAGGGAGGCCTGGTGTGCTGCTATTCATGGGGTCGTAAAGAGTTGGACATGACTGAGTGACTGAACTGAACTGATATTCTATCAACTTTAAAAAATCTACTTTATTCTACCTTTGCAACTAATTTAGCCACTATTTTACATAGGTCTATTTAGTTTTTTTGTTAAGAGCAACTTAGTATTACTAAGAAAGGAAATTGTTTTCAAGTGAACATCTTAAGGTTTTCTCTTCTATATTTCTTATATGCAAGGAATTTAAGTAATTTTTAGTTTTTCTTGTTGCTGAGGTGAGGTGAGGTGAAGTCGCTCAGTCGTGTCCGACTCTTTGCGACCCCGTGGACTGTAACCTACTAGGCTTCTCCGCCCATGGGCTACTTCCACTTTGTATAGGCTGGGTAAGTGGGTGGCGTATTGAATTCAAGAAGGATAAAGAAGGAAATAGCTATTGATCTGACCTTATATGATGAGTAGATTTTTAACAGCTAAATTTAGAAATCAAGCTCATTCTAGGTAGAAGGGACAGCAGAAGCCAATACTCTGAGGGAAAATAGCAGATAGGTTTATAAATAGGAATGATACCAGTTAGAGTGGAGTCTTAGAAATCAATCTCCTACTAACCCCTGCTCCCTCATCTCTTTCTGTCTCTAGGTGAGTCTGATGTAGGTGGTCTGTGGAGCACACTGAGTGATACTAGGTAGGATGCAGAAGTAGGGGATGGAGAATGTCAATACTGAATTCAATACATTAGGGGAGCTCAGTAATTTACAACAACAATAATCTCAACTCCTCTGAGAATCTCCTTTTCTTCCTCCTAATCTTTCCCCATGATTTAAGCACTGGCTTATTCTTTTAGCCTTGTTATTCTAAGTGGTTTATTATTCTTGATGAATAGTGAATTATTCTAATGGTGCTTATTATTCTATTCATTACAACTTGAGGCTGATTAGGAGTGAATAGCTGCTAAGGAGCTGTTCCAATAGCCAAATTAAATTTCTATGTTTTTATGGTGCTTATTTTTCAGTATCAGTAATTGTCCTGGTAGTTTCCATCACTTAACCACCTCTTTCTTTGCTTTAAACCAAAGAGATACAGTTCAGGGTTTCCAAAATAAAGAAATCTCTTTATGGAGTAAAAAGAATATTTTAAAATGACTTTATATTCAATTGACTGTTTCACTTTCAAAAACTGATTCACAATCATTCTTCTTTTCTAATCAATACATTGACAAAATGAAGCAATGATACTGCAATGGTTACCTGAAGATAGGTATGCATAAGGCTGTTATCAACATGCAGTAAGAAGACTCCAAACTTCAGCACATGCGCATACAGTCTTCCCTTTCTGCCTGCCTTACCCCCAAGAACTTCTGATTTGCCTAGCCAGTTCCTTAAAATATTTTATAAAATATGTACATAACATATTCATATACCCACATTCATGTGTGTGTATGTCTCCTATTGCTTCTCTGCCTGAGTCCTGACTAACGTCATCTTTATCCTCATGTTACTATAGCATTTTATTCTACGATAACTGACTTCCTAGTTTTCTGTATAAATTCACTCAAAAATTAAAAACATTGCTATTACATATGATCTCTTGTGAATTTATTACTGGGATTTGACACCTAAAATGGTAGATGTTTATTTTATGGCATTAAATATATGTTGCTCAAAGAGACCATTACTAGAAAATGTAAGGAGAAAATGTTAGGAAGGACAACATAATTATTTTGTAAGTTATTATCTTAATTTACCAATGACTATCAAGGGAAAAATTTCCATGCCACTGATAATGCCACAACACTGCTTTTCTCTGGTTTTTAAGTCACCAACTTGTTCATTTCTCTTAATTACAATGGAAAATACTTGTTTTACCTCACCTCTCTTTGTCTAGAACCTCCATGCTAATACAACGCAGGCTTCTGAGGATACTCGTCGTCTTCTTAAGGACATTTTTATGGAGCCCTTCTGACTTCTTTACATAATTCGGACTAATTTTATTCTAACTTACAGCATGTCTGTCACCATAGGATTTGATCTTACTGCTGATCTGAGTCATTCTTACATGTTCTATGCTCCTCTTTTTTGCAATCCCTTTTCTTGTTGTTTTGCTCAACTATGAATAATAATTTTCTTTTCCAGAGGACTGTGCACACTAGGTTTTCTGAATACCTGTATATTGAAAAAGTATCTTTTAGTGATGGTTATAATTTTAAATTGGCTATTTCATTAAATATAATAAAGTTTTATGTTTAAATAGTTTTCACTCATTTTGAAGGTTTTTTTCAAATTATTCTAGTATGTTTTTTGTCAGCAGTCTAATAACATTCTCACTTTTTTCCTCTTTGAAGGTAATTGCATGCTTCTTTTCAGAAGTTTCTTATTCATATCAAAAATATATGGGTTCCTGTTGCTTCATATTTTCACCAAATATAAGCACTGCCACTCTAAGAATTCTTATTCTTTTTTAGTGAGTTAGGTAGAAACATAAGCTGGAATCAAGATTGCCAGGAGAAATATCAATAACCTCAGATATGCAGATGACACCACCCTTATGGCAGAAAGTGAAGAACTAAAAAGCCTCTTGATGAAAGTGAAAATGGAGAGTGAAAAAGTTGGCTTAAAGCTCAACATTCAGAAAACGAAGATCATGGCATCTGGTCCCATCACTTAATGGGAAATAGATGGGAAAACAGTGGAAACAGTGTCAGACTTTATTTTTGGGGGCTCCAGAATCACTGCAGGTGGTGACTGCAGCCATGAAATTAAAAGACGCTTACTCCTTGGAAGGAAAGTTAAGACCAACCTAGATAGCATATTTGAAGCAGAGACATTACTTTGCCAACAAAGTTCATCTAGTCAAGGCTGTGGTTTTTCCAGTGGTCATGTATGGATGTGAGAGTTGGACTGTGAAGAAGGCTGAGCACCGAAGAACTGATGCTTTTGAACTGTGGTGTTGGAGAAGACTCTTGAGAGTCCCTTGGACTGCAAGAAGATCCAACCAGTCCATTCTGAAGGAGATCGGTCCTAGGTGTTCTTTGGAAGGACTGGTGGTAAAGCTGAAACTCCAGTACTTTGGCCACCTCATGTGAAGAGTTGACTCATTGGAAAAGACTCTGATGCTGGGAGGGATTAGGGGCAGGAGGAGAAGGGGACGACAGAATATGAGATGGCTGGATGGCATCACCAACTCGATAGTCATGAGTCTGAGTGAACTCCAGGAGTTGGTGATGGACAGGGAGGCCTAGCGTGCTGCAATTCATGGGGTCACAAAGAGTCGGACACGACTGAGCAACTGAACTGAACTGAGTGACATATAATTTTGGTTTATACTTACATTTATGTAATGACTAATGATTTAAAACACCTTTTCCTATGTATTTATGCCATGCATATATGTTTTTTGTTAAGATGTCTATTCAAATCTTTTGCTCTTTTAAATATCAGATTGGTTGCTGGGTTCTTGTTATTGAATGGTTAGCATTTTTCACATACTATATTGGTCTTCTCAAACCCAACATTTCCATAATTGAACTCTTCATTATATGCATTTTTTCCCATCAAACCTTTTTTGACTTTAATTATTTCCATTTCAGAAAAGAATCCAATTAGCCACAACTGCTTAAACATTTCTTGTTACTATTTTTTTTTTTTTACCCAACATCCAATTTGTCCTACAATCTTCTGGGGAAAAATGTTTTTGATATGATTACTGAATCCAACCTAGTCCAAGTTAAAATTATTTCTCAATTCAATTCAGTTCAGTTCATCAGTCATGTCTGACTCTTTATGACCCCATGGACTGTAGCATGCCAGGCTTCCCTGTCCATCTCTCAATTTCCTGTCCATTTCTCAATTACCATACTGTAATTTCCTCTGAAGTAGTCTCTCTTCTTCCAGTTTTCTGTCTCTACAGAAACCAGTGGGTTTTTTTTAAGTCACACAATATTTTTGTAGCAACTCCTAAAGATTTCAAATTTAAATTAACCTAAATTTCAACATTAATTTGTTGTTATTCAGACACTCAGTCATGTCTATCTCTTTGCGACCCCATGGACTGCAGCAATGCCACACTTCTCTGTCCTTCACCATCTCCCGGAGCTTGCTCAAACTTATGTCCATTGAATCGGTGATGCTATCCAACCATCTCGTCCTCTGTCATCCCCTTCTCTTCCTGTCTTCAATCTTTCTGAGCATCAGGGCCTTTTCTAATGAGTTGGCTCTTCACATCAGGTGGCCAAAGTATTAGAGCTTCAGGTTCAGAATCATCCTTCGAATGAATATTCAGGGCTGATTTCTTTCAGGATTGACTGGTTGGATATCCTTGCAGTCCAAGGGACTCTCAAGAGTCTTCTCCAACACCACAGTTCAAAAGCATCATTTCTTCAGTGCTCAGCTTTCTCTATGGCCCAACTCTCACATCCATACATGACTACTATAAAAATCATAGCTTTGACTAGATGGACCTTTGTTGGCAAAGTAATGTCTCTGCTTTTTAATATGCTGTTAGGTTGTCATAACTTTTCTCCCAAGGAGCAGTCACCATCTGCAGTGATTTTGGAGCCCAAGAAAATAAAGTCTGTCACTGCATCCATTGTTTCCCCATCTATTTGCTATGAAGTGATGAGGCAAGATGCCATGATCTTAGTTTACTGAATGTTGAGTTTTTCACTCTCCTCTTTTACCTTCATCAAGACTAATACCACTACCTAAATAATCACTCTGAGAATTGTGCTAATTTAAATTTCATGATGCGTACAAATTACCGAGAACTAGCCCTACAGATTCTAATTTGGTAGGTCGGGAATGGGGTCCAAGAATAAGCTTTCAGACAATGCTGCTGACAATATCCATTGACTAAATACAGTATCTACATGACATGTGTCTTTCCAAACTCTCCAGACCCAACTATACTTTGGCCATATGAGCTTTTTTTTTTTTTTTTTTTTCCCCTGTCTTGAATGTAGCAACATCATTTCAATCTCAGGACTTTTTTCTTTCATTCTCTTTCCACAGAGTCTCCTCAAATACACTGAGATTGCCTCTTTTTCATTATTCAGGTTTTATTCATAGGTCATCTCCTTGAAAGACCCAAATCCTGGGGACCATTCTTCAATAACTCATTAATTATCCTTTACTTATTTTCTGATTAGCATTCATCACTATCTGAAATTATCTTATTCAATCATTTATATTTTATCTTTTATCTTGACCCATCTCACTTCCCAGACTAGAAAATAAATGCCTAGGACAGGGACTTTGCTTTGCTCAATACTGAACACTGCATGTTTTTGTATACACTGAGAATAAGTGACTAAATGGGAAAATTTAACATGTCTAAGGAATATTAGCAGGAGACAATTTCCATGAGCTATGCAGAAATTAGTTCATTTAGGGCTTTGAATCAAATACTAAGACTCATCCAATAAAGTGTAATGAGGAGAATATTACTTCTAGATCTATTTCCATTTCTCTTCCTTGATCTTGACTATCTCTTTCATTTGGCATTGTTAATCATCTAACTTTTAGCAGATTGCATGAAGTTGATAAGCTCTAACTATTTGGAAAAGATCCAGAAGCATTTCAGTGTAGAAAAGGGTGTGGAACCTTCCTTTTAGTATTTTTCCTAATAAGTACAAGAGATATTTCTTTGTAAAAGCTCCAGTTGTAGACGCAGAAGTGTTACACAGATTTCAACCATAAACCACTCTTCCATGCTTCTCTGCAACGTCTAAATCCTATAACTATAGGCTTACAGTATGTTCCTCAACCATCCTGAAAGCCTAATAATTTAGGGTTGGGTTAGCAGTGTGAAATATAATGGGAGGTCATATCATCATCAAATCCTCACGAGTAGAATGGTCAAAGAATCCTAAACATTGAGGTTCCTGAAACTTTATGGCTACAGATTTTCTATTAATATCAGCTGAATCTACTGTTCATGATATCCTCTTGGGAAATTAGAATTATTAAGAATTTTTGAGGTCCAAGAGTAGCAACGTCAATAATCAGCTAGTGTTTGCTTGCTTTAAGCCAGCATGTAATAGGAGTCACAATTACTTTAAATCAAGTTCAGAATGGTTCCAAATGTGGATAGACAATTTAACTGGCTGATGCTTATGTTATAATTTTGCATTAATCTGACTCTACTTTGATCTGCTTTCCTTGGTCTCCTGTTAAATAAAATGTCACATATTCATGACCGATTGATTTCTATGTTTTCAGAGAATAACAAATATAGGTTTGTAGTAATAACAAATATAGGCTTGTACTGTATTACAGTACAGTAGTCGGGCTACTATTTTTTAAGAGAAATTAGTACAAGACAAATCCAGGGTTACCATGGAAATGTTTTTTCTTTGTTAAAACTTCTGGGAAGCATCAAACCAGTAATTCCCCTAGTCTTGTGAAATGAGGCAAAGGAGAACCATGGGTAAATCTATAATTTTAGATATAAAAGAAATAATTTAAAGCAGGATATATATATAAAAAATCCAAGTCTTAACATATTATCTCTATTGCTCTCACTTTATCAGGCTCAGTTCAGTTCAGTTGCTCAGTCGTGTCTTTGCAACCCCATGAAGTGCAGCATGCCAGCCTTCCCTGTCTATCACCAACTGCCAGAGTTTGCTCAAACTCATGTCCATTGCGTCAGTGATGCCATCCAAACATTTCATCCCCTATCGTCCCCTTCTCTTCCTGCCTTCAATCTTTCCCAGCATTAGGGTCTTGTCCAATGAGTAGTCACCTGAAAATTTGATACTTATAATTTACTTCTCCCATTATCCAATATTCCTAGGCTATTAAAAATGCTGACACTGATCCTCTAATTACAAACTTTGATAAGATTCCATTTCAAAAATACAGGTCCATATAAAAGAGAAGATGATGTTAAATATCCCAAACCACCTTGATAGAAATTATTTGCAGTTGTATTCTTTGATTTCAATATGTCCACATCAGCAATCAAATAATGATGATACATATTCAGTGTTTGGGTTCATCTTAGAAGGGATAAAAGTATTTCTACTCTTATTTCCAATTATTAAATTCAAGTTTAAAATGCCAGCTTTGTGTGTTCTCTCAAGTGACTAAATCACAAATGCAGACTAAGTACATTAAAGCTTTCAAACTACAATAAACAGAAAGCTTTGATGTTTCTGATCTCTTAGGAAGCATTATGGTGCTCTTATGTCATTGTTAAAAAACTAATATGCCCGTATTTCTCAACTCAAAATTTATGGAAGTTTCATTTCTCCCCCACAGACTTTCAGATCACATTGGAAAGCTCAGAGAATTATTCTACCACCCCTGTCTTACAAATGTGAAAACACATCTGCACGATTTTTCACTAGTAGAAGCACACACTGGTTTTAAAATCTATCTTCTATTTTCAACAATCCAAACGTTACTTCTATGGAAACAGGACTCTATAGCCTGCAGGATATGTTAACCCAGTCTCAAATGCTAGTGGCTGATAGCTCACTTCCATTTCTTTTCCTGATGAAAATAGATGTCAAAACGGTTAGGACCAAGGAAAAGTCTTGCAATGCTTCTTAGAAAAAAAGTTTATCTTATTTCAGTTGCTCTAGTTTCTTCAGGACAAGATGTTAAAGGCAATCAGATATTGAGAATGCAACTACCAGTTCATTTTAACTCCAAGGAATTGGGCTAGTTCTTTGAATGAACTGTTATATAAAGCAAAAGAGCATTTGGTTTTTTGGCACCTAAAACATTAAGGCATTACAATTTAAAGCCTTTAACTTTCTTTATGTTTAAAATACTCTTTGAATTTTGGTGTCCTTAAAAAAAATTCTCATGCAGTATCTTTTCATTCTTTAATCACAAAATTATACAAATAACATGTTTAAAATAATGAAGTGAGCTCTTATAAAAGAAAAATCAAGGAAAAATCTAACCTCTGTTCCTATAGATAAGTCCTCAGAGGCTAATATTTATCCTTTCTCTTGTAAGTGTTAATATCTATTTTTAGAAATAGTGTCTCATGACATTTTTGTATTTAATCAAGTCATGTCCGACTCTTTGCAAACCCGTGGATTGTAGACTGCCAGGTTCTTCTGTCTGTGGGATTTCCCAGGGAAGAATATTGGAGTAAGTTGCCATTTCCTTATCCAGGGGATCTTCTTGACCCAGGAATTGAACCCTTGAATCCCATACTGGCAGGCAGATTCTTTACCACTGAGCCACCAGGGAAGTCCATCTTATAACCTTAATTATTATCATTATGAAATTAGATTAAATACCCCATTTTTAAATCCTCTGAAACACAGGGTTGGAAAATAACAGAATATGAATAACCTCTAACTATGAACTCTCAAATATTTAAGTTCAATATACATGGCATTCACATAGTTGAAATGTCTGCTGAAGTGTTATCTCTTTAGAAAGGAGGGCAATGATCATACCTTAACAGCACACCACACCACACTCTCCGGATTGTGCATTGTTTTTCTGCACTGTGCTTATTCCTTCGATTGGTACGTTAATTTTATACTTATTTAATTACCTTACCCATTAATTCACTTCAGTCA
>SJYT01045733.1:340121-351882 GCA_006410635.1 Cephalophus harveyi
ACAGCAGCCCACCAGGCTCCCATCTCTGGGATTCTCCAGGCAAGAATACTGGAGTGGGTTGCCACTTCCTTCTCCAATGCATGAAAATGAAAAGTGAAAGTGAAGTCACTTAGTCATGTCCAACTCTTAGTGACCCCATAGACTGCAGCCTACCAGGCTCCTCCATCCATGGGATTTTCCAGGCAAGAGTACTGGAGTGGGTTGCCAAAGGACTGTAACAATACAAGTTGATACTGGTATTCAGGTATAAAATTAAAGCACTCTTGCTCCTTGGAAGAAAAGTTATGACCAATCTAGACAGCATATTAAAAAGCAGAGACATTACTTTGTCAATGAAGGTCCAACTAGTCAAAGCTTTGGTTTTTCCAATAGCCATGTATGGATGTGAGAGTTGGACTATAAAAAAAGCTGAGTGCCAAAGAATTGATGCTTTTGAACTATAGTGTTGAAGAAGACTCTTGAGAGTCCCTTGGACTGCAAGGAGATCCAGCCAGTCCATCCTAAAGGAAATCAGTCCTGAATATTCATTGGAAGGACTGATTTTGAAGCTGAAACTCCAATACTTTGGCCCCCTAATGTGAAAAACCGACTCGGTGGAAAAGACCCTGATGCTCAGGAAGATTGAAGGCAGGAGGAGAAGGGGATGACAGAGGATGAGATGGTTGGATGGCATCACCAACTCGATGGACATGAGTCTGAGTAAACTCCGGGAGTTGGTGATGGACAGGGAGGCCTGGCATGCTGCAGTCTATGGGGTCACAAAGAGTTGGACCCGACTGAGAGACTGAACTATTTTGATATATAAGAATTATATTAATGATACCATATATGTGTGTTTGAGGCACACACTTAGACTATGTGACTATATTTATTTTAAAAATGAATATGTCTGCTAGAATGGAGAGCCAAGTCCTGCTCTGTGCAACCCTATAGACGGCAGCCCACCAGGCTCCTCCGTCCCTGGGATTCTCCAGGCAAGAACACTGGAGTGAGTAGAGAAAGCATACAGTTTAGGAATTCTGAATTTCCTTTAAAATAAAACTTAAACCTTCTGAAAACTAATAAGAAGAAAAATTAAAATTGAATATGGAATTTGAAAAATATATATTTATCTACAAATTGTTGGTTTTTTAATTAAAAATTTGTTTATATGTTCTTAAGTTTAACCAGTTTCACAGATAATTTAAGCAGTATACTTTTCAGCAAACTAGCCCTGAAATATTGTGAGGTTCATCAAAAATTCTTTTACCCAAAGATTCTTAGAATTGGGTTGGCCAAAAACTTCATTTGGATTTTTCCATAGCTGATGTGGGAAAATTGAATGAACTTCTTGGCCAATCTAGTGAAAATCTGAAGAGGCCAATTTAATAATAAGGAGGTTGAATCAATAACCCAAAATTGCCCAATAAAAAAAAGTCCAGAACCAGAATGGCTTCACTGGCGAATTTTACCAAATATTTAAGAAAGAATTAAAACTAATTCTCCTCAAACTACTCTGAAATATTGAAGAGGAGAAACACTTTCAAATTATTTATTAGGCCATTATTAACTTGATACCGAAGCCAGACAAAGACGTCATAATAAAATAAAAATACAGGCCAATATCCTTGATAAACATAGATGCAAAAACCCTCAACAAAATGCTAGTAAAGTAAATTCACCAACACATTAAAAGGAAGACACATCATGAAAATGTGGGACTTATCCTTGGGATAAAAAAATGGTTTGACATACATGATTTAATAACTGTGATATGCCACATTAAAATAAAGAAGAATGAAAATCATCAATATTTGTAGAAGAAGTATTTGACAAAGTTCAACATAATTTCATAATAGAAATCTCAAAAATTAGGTACAAAATGAATGTATCTCAGCAGAATAAAGGCCATGTATGACAGGCCCACAGCCAAAAATCATACTCATCAGTGTTAAAGCATTTCCTCTAAGATCATATACAAGTCATGAATGCACATTCTTGCCTTTTTAATTCAACACAGTACTGAAGGTTCTAATTAATTAGGCAAGGAAAAGAAAGAAAAAGCATTCAAATCAGAAAGGAAAAATAAAGTTGCCTCTGTTTGGGTATGACTCAATATCTCCAGGGAAGAATACTGGAGTGGGTTGCCATTTCCTTCTCCAGGGGATCTTCCCGACCCAGGGATCGAACCCAGGTCTCCCACTTTGCAGGCAGATGCTTTAACCTCTGCGCCAACAGGGAAGCAATATTATATATAGCAAATCCTAAAGACTCTACCCAAGAACTGCTAGAGAGTTAATAAACAAAATTGGTAAATCAGGAGGATATAATATCAACATGCAAAATCAGTTGCATTCCTATATAGTAAAAATGAACATCCGAAAAAGAAATTATAAAAAATAGATCCCATTTACAATAGCATCAAAAGAATAAAACAATTAGGGATAAATTTAAACTATGAGGTAAAAGATCAATACATTGAAAGCTATAAACATTAATGAAAATAATTGAGGAAGATATAATGGAAAGATAACCTGTGTTCACGAATCAGAAAAATTAATATTGTTAAAACTAGTATTAAAATTAAATTAATATTGTTAAAATGTCCCTATTATCCAAACCTATCTACAGATTCAGTGCAATATCTATCAAAATTCTGATGGCATTTTTCACAAAGATAGAAAAAGCAATCCTAAAATTCACATGGAACCTCAAAAGACCCTTTATAGCTTAAAGTAATCTTGAGCAAAAAGACCAAACTGGAGGGATCACATTTCAAAGGTAATCAAAACAAAATTGCCATAAAAACAGACAGAAAGATCAATGAATAGAAAAGAGAGCCCAGAAATCAACCCATGCATTTATGGTCAACTAATTTTCCATGAAAGGCTGAGAATATACAACAAGGAATGGATAGTCTTTTCAATAAATGGTGATGGGAACACTGAATATCCACATACAAAAGAATGAAATTGGCCCTTTATCATATATTATGTACAAAAACTTTCCCAAATGGATTGATGTCTTAAATTTAAGAACTAAAATAATAAAACTCATATAAGAAAACGCGGTAAGTTTCCTTGACACTGGTCTTGGTGATATTTTTTGGGTTTATTGACAAATGTACAGGCAATAAAAGCAAAAATAAGCAAGTGGGACTGCATCAAATTGAAAACTTTTTTCATAGGAGAAATCAATCAACAAAATGAAAAGGTAACCTATGAAATGGGAGAAAATACTTGCTAACCATATATCTGATGATAGGTTAGTATCAAAGACATGTAAAGAATTCTCACAACTCAGTAGCAAAATAACCAAATAAACTAATGCAACAAAGGGGATAAAGGACCTAAACAGAAATTCCAAAGAAGGCTGACAAATGACCAACAGACAGATGAAAAGAAACTCAACATCGCAAACCATCAGAGAAAAGCAAATAAAGATTACAATGAGATATCACCTCTAATTTCTTAGCATTTCTATTATCAAAAAGATAACATCGAGTAGTAATGAAGATGTGGAGAAAATGAAATCCTCATACACTTTTGGTCAGAATGTAAATTGTTATAGTCACATGGAACAGTATGGGTGTTCCTTAAAAATTAAATATAGAACTACCATTTGATCCAGTAATCACACTCCTGGATCACTGGAATGAGAAATGAAATCACTGTCTTAGAGACATCTGTACTTCTGATTTTACTGCAGTGCTATTCACAATAGCTATGATATGGAAACAACCTTTGTGTTTATCGAAGGATAAATGGATTAAAAAATACAACACACACACTTGGAGGATTATTATTTGGCCATAATAAAACGGGAAATTTTGCCATCTGTTATAACATGGATGTACCTAGAGAGCATTATCATAATTAAAATAAGCCAGACAGAAAAATACTATTTGTGTCACCTAAATGTGGACACTTAAAAAAAAGAAAATTCAGACTCAGAAAGAGTAAATAGAACGGTAGTGCCAGAACCTGGGGGATGGGGTGATGTTGGTCAAAGAGTGCAAGATCTCAGTTACAAGATTAATAGGTCCAAGGATCTAATATACAGCATGATGATATAGTTAATAGTCTGGGAGATAGTAAATGTCAGGAAAGCCTGATACACTGCAGTTCATGGGATTGCAAAGAGTTGGACATGACTTAACAACAATGTATTGTATACCTGGGGCTTCCCAGGTGGCACAGTGGTTAAAAAAAAAATCTGCTGCCAATGCAGGAGACACAAGAAACATGGGTTTGATCCCTGGGTCAAGAAGATCCCCTGGAGTAGGAAATCGCAACCCACTCTAGTATTCTAGCCTGGAGAATTCCATGGACAGAGGAGCCTGGCAGGCTATGTATAATCCATGGGATTGCAGAGTTGGACACGATTGAGCACAAGTACAAGGAAGCCCTGTATACTTGAAGTTTGCTGAGTAGATCTTAAACTTTCTCATCACAAATAGATAACTAAATGAAAAGAGAAAAGATAGTTGTGAGGTGATGAAAAATGTTAGTTGCTCAGTTGTATCTGATTCTTTGTGACCCCACGGACTGTAGCCCACCAGGCTTTTCTGTCCATGGGATTCTCCAGGCAAGAATACTGGCCTGGCTTGTCATTTCCTCCTCCAGGCAATCTTCCCTACCCAGGGATCGAACCCATGTCTCCTGTGGCTCCTGCATTGCAGCTGGATTCTTTACCTGCTGAGCCATCAGTGATGGATGTGTTTATTAATTTGACTCTGGTAATCATTTCACAATGTATCCATATATCGAATCATGTGTACATCTTAAAATGTATTTTAATTGTATCAATTATATCTCAATAAAACTGGGAAACAAAATAATTAACTGTAGTCTCCTCATGCATTGTAGCTGTCAGTAAGTGTTCCTAATTTTATATTTGGCAAGATGGATGAAAAAGTATATAGTCAGATATGCAGATAAGCAGGCAGATGAACAGACAGATGGATAGATGGACTATATCTATATAGTGTGTGTATGTGAAATATATATATATGTATATATGGACAAACAATTATTTGGCACTTGGATCTGCAAATTTTTATCTTTTATAAACTGCTATGTATTGTTGTCTGCTTAATTTATAAGGGCATATAATTCATTTTATTTATAAATTTTCCTAAGCTATGATGTCCAGTTGTATGTTCAAACACCAGTATAGATGTTTCTGTGAATATATTTATTCTCTGTCTCTCCTCTTTCTGTATACAGGTGTGTGTGTGTATTTGTGTATAATATTTCTATTTTTATAATAAGTTGCTTCTAATACAAAGCAATTCCAATGAAAAAAGTAAAGCCTTTTGATTTTCATATGCTTTATAATGTCTCAAAGTCTATAAAATTTGTTTTGATGTGTATATTTTAGTACAGTAGTTAATAATGTAGACAGTTAAATCCCTTTTTTCTCATTTCTGTTTCTTCAGTATTTTCAGTCGTGATTAATGGGCTGCTTCCTGCCCCAAGTTGTACACATAGAATTAAAATTTTCTTGCCAAAAATTCTTATTTTTACCTCATGTCTTTAATTCACTTCAGCATGTTTTTATGTCTGATATAAAGGGAGGTTGTTTCATTTCTGATTCTCTAAGAAGCAGTCCCCAAGACAATTCAGAACTGCAAGAGATTTATTGGGGGAAAACGCTTATGAAGGAAATAAGAACGTGAGCAGGAGTAGGTGATGAGAGACTTCAGATCATAATAGTTCCAATACATATTAAGGGAAAGAAAGATGAATTCATTCAACCTGTGAAAGGCAGATCCCCATACCAGCTTTCAGCAGAACTCCTACAGATCCTGAGCCCTCAATTGTCCTTTATTCCTCGTGTGTGTGTGTGTGAGTGTGTGTGTGTGTGTGTGTGTGTGTGTGCACGTCCACAGTATGCTCAGTCGTGTCCAACTCTTTGCCATGTCATGGATTGTAGCCCACCGGGCCCCTCTGTCGGATTTTCCAGGCAAGAACATTAGAGTGGGTTGCCATTTCCTGCTCCAGGGGATCTTCCTGATCCAGGGATCAAACCCACTTCTCTTTGTTTCTCCTGCATTGGCAGGCAAATTCTTTACCACTGCCTCTTGGGAAGCCCCTTATTCCTCTTAGGTCTCAGCAAAGAGATTGTTAATAAAAGAGGAATGATAAGAATCTGCCTGCAAGTTCCTTAGTTCCCAGAATTCTCCTGCCTCTATACTCCTGTAACTCATCATTTTTTACACTTTATTCAGATATTTAATAAAATTTTTTTATTTTTTATTTTTTTACTTTACAATACTGTATTGGTTTTGCCATACATCAACATGACTCCGCCACGGGTGTACCTCAGTTCCCACTCCTGAACCCCCCTCCCACCTCCCTCAATCCAGAGCCGTTCAGTAATGTTCTTTGTATCTACCATCTTCGTTTCGGTACCTTCCATCTTTCTCTTTGCCATTTGCAGTTTTACTGTCAGAATTTGTGAAAGGCTTCAGTCTCTTTTGCACTTTCTTCTAAAATCTCTTTCCATTTAACAATTTTTACTAATGTCAAACTTCCTAAAGGTTTTGTCTGATTTTTTATTGCTACTTGCCATATGCTCATAAGTAGAACTTTGTTGTAAGTAATTAATAATAAACTGTCACTCAGTCAAGTCCGACTCTTTGCGATCCCATGNTGTGAAAGGCTTCAGTCTCTTTTGCACTTTCTTCTAAAATCTCTTTCCATTTAACAATTTTTACTAATGTCAAACTTCCTAAAGGTTTTGTCTGATTTTTTATTGCTACTTGCCATATGCTCATAAGTAGAACTTTGTTGTAAGTAATTAATAATAAACTGTCACTCAGTCAAGTCCGACTCTTTGCGATCCCATGGACTGTAGCCCACCAGTCTCCATTGTCCATGAAATTCCCCAGGCAAGAATACTGGAGTGGGTTGCCATTCCCTTCTCCATGGGATCTCCCTGACCCAGGGATCAAACCCAGGTTTCCATATGCTAGACAGAGTAAAAATTATGGACTGCAGCTTTGCTCATTATTGATTTCTGTGAGCCACCCAGAAATATCTGACTTTCCATTGCTCTCTATTAGATGGGCATAATTACATTCACTACACAGAAGAGATATAAGACTATTTAAGACAGAAAGACATATGGATGGATGGATGGATGAAGATGGACCATACAACAGGACATTTCACCATACTTTCTTACTGGTAGAAACCCAGCTTTGCTCATGCATGCTAAGTCGCTTCAGTTGTGTCCAGCTCTGTGCAACCTTATGGACAGCAGCCCACCAGGCTCCTCTGTTCATGGGATTCTCTGGGCAAGAGTACTGGAGTGGGTTGCCATTTCCTACTCCACAGCTTTGCTCAAGGCTCAACCATTTCCCTCAGGGACTCAAGGAGGAGAAGTGGCTCTTTTTCCAGGTTTGAGGTCGAGTTCCAAACTCTCTATATCAACCATTGGCACCCGACTTCTTTTCACAATGATAGGTCTGATTACAAGCATACAATTACGTCCTATTTAATGAGATGTGAAGGAAGGCTATTGGCAGGCTTCTGTTGCAGGTGCTTACTCTCTTAATAGTGTTACATAACCAGGAAAAACCCCTTCTCCTTACATTTTTTTTTTTTTTAATTTAGTCTTGCCCCCTCATGTCTATCATCTATACGGTAGCCAATAGGACATAGCTCAGATACTGTACTGATCATATGACTACTTCTTAAACATCCTTAATAGATTTTCATTTCCTAAAGGTTAAAATCAATTTGTTAGCACCATTTAAAGATTTCCTCTTGCTCTACCTCAGCCTTGAATTTCACATCTGGTAATATCAAGCTGCTTATGCTTTCACACCTCCATTCTCTATTCATGTGACTAACTTAATGATCTTCTAAGATTTGGAGCATCTTCACATCCAGAAAGCCTTCCTCAAATGCTATGTGCCGCTCCAAGGGTGCCTCACCTGTTCATCCTCCTGCCATGCACTTCTCAAGCACAGTTCTGTGTGGACATGACTGAGACTAGTGCCTAGGATACAGTGTTCGATAAATATGTTGCATTTTTAGTAATGCTCTTGCCTGGAGAATCCCCAAGGACAGAGGAGCTTGGTGGGCTACAGTCCCTGGGGTCGCAAAGAGTTGGACACGACTGAGCAACTAAGCACACATTTGCTGCTCAGGATAAGGACCAGGGAAGCCCTCTCCCGTCACCTCTTCCATATTTCAATCAGAAGGAAATTCTCAGGGAGAGACATTGAGAATGCATTTACTGAATTTTCTGCTTTTAGCAAAATAACACTGCTAACAGCTGTCTAGAGAGGTCTTGTCACCACTTTCGTTTGCTGCTGTGCCAGATTGATATATCACACATACATATACAGACACACACATGCATATACACACACATAACAAAACAAAGTATGGTCTTATTTTTTCCCTGAGAATGTATGCTCCTTGAGTGGAATTCACACCAATTTATGTTTTACCCTTATCATTATTTCCACCAATTAAGCTCTAACGTAGGAGAACAATACTCTAAAAGCAATGCAATCAGTGAGTCGAATCTGTAACACAGACCCTGTTAGATTTCTTATCCCCCTGAGTGGCATATATTAATAATTATCCTCAACAGTATCACTTTTGTTTCTTGTTCCTTTTGTTTTCACTGCTGTGCTATCATGCTTCCCTGGCTTATCTCTTTACGCACATGTTGTTGCTTGATGTACACTCATGCTTCCTAGTCCTCTTGGAGAGTCTTGTCTTTAGAACAAAATATGTCCCTCATGCTGGCATGTGCACGAACACATGCATGCAGAAACTCTAAATACGGAGTGTCTAGAAATTTTTTAAAGTGTCAATTGTTATTAAATTTCCTAAATGTTTAGAGGAAATAGAGTATATCTTTATTAGTTTCCTTTAAAGGAAAGTTTAGGATGAAGTTTAGGCATGTTTATGCCCTGATCATCTATTGTTTGTTACCTTATAGCTTATTCTACACTCCAACCCGATAAATATTTTAAGTTGAATTTATTAAAAATGAGGAGTCAATAGAGAGCGGAATATATTTACTACATAAAACACCAAGGTATATCTCTGTTCGATATTTGATTCAAGCATATCTCAAAACTAAACTTTAGGTGATTTGTGTGTGCCTTTTTCTCATGGTGACTCAAAGCAAAATTAAACAGTCCTTGAGGGACTGAAGATAGACATCATGTTAGTCATGATGTTTTCAACTCTCAGAATTTCACTGGTGCTACTAATTAAGAGAGCAGTCTCTTGATTTTAAAAGTTTATAGCCATTCATAAACAAATGCAAATGTCCATGGCATATAAAAACTTATACTTTTGCTGAGGCAAATGGTTGAATCTTGTGCACAAAAAACTGCTATGAAGTGACATGGGAATTACGAGACAGGTGGGACTAATGGACTTTACAAAACCTTTATCTCAACATAGCTTTGTTGCTCTCTACTAACAAAAGTATTTACAAAAGGTTATCAACCCAGATGTGCAATCCAAACAAATATATTTAGACAATTTTCTTCAGCTACAGTTATATTTCATAAGTGCCACAGTTTAGAGAATTTTTAAAGAGCTGTTTATAATCCTTCTCTACATTTTCCACCTTACTCTCACTTTGAATATACTTTCTTTTGAGCCCACTTTTGCAAAGGTTACCAATGACTTGTCCATAAAAACATGGGTTAATTCTCAGCACTCATCATATAAAACACCCTGCTGCTGCTGCTGCTTCTGCTGCTAAGTTGCTTCAGTCGTGTCCGACTCTGTGTGGCTCCATGGACGGCAGCCCAACAGGCTCCCCCATCCCTGGGATTCTCCAGGCAAGAACACTGGAGTGGGTTGCCATTTCCTTCTCCAATGCATGAAAATGAAAAGTGAAAGCGAAGTCGCTCAGTGGTGTCCGACTCTTAGCAACCTCATCAGGTTAGCAACCTCTTAGCAACCTATCAGGCTCCTCCGTCCATGGGATTTTCCAGGCAAGAGTACTGGAGTGGGATGCCATTGCCTTCTTCGATAAAACACCCTAGCATCATTTAAAACAAAAGATATCTCTTTTCTTAAAAAAATATTTTTCACTTGCTTCTGAAACATTATCTTCCTTTTCATCATGTTTAATTGACTTTTCCTTCTTAGCTTTTTAAAATAAATCTTCCTTTTCACCAAAGTCTAATTTTAGAGCCCTCCATCATTTGTTGGATCATAGAAAAAGCAAGGGAATTCCAAAAAAACATCTAATTCTGCTTCATTGACTATGCTAAAGCCTTTGACTGTGTGGATCACAAAAAAACTATGGAAAAGTCTTAAAGTAGAGTCACTCAGTCGTGTCCAACTCTTTTCGACCCCATGGACCGTAGCCTACAATGCTCCGTCCATAGGATTTTCCAGGCAAGAGTACTGGAGTGGGTTGCCATTTCCTTCTCCAGAAGATCTTCCCAACCCAGGGATCGAACCTGGGTCTCCTGCATTGTAGGCAGCTGCTTTACCATCTGATCCACCAGGGAAGATATGGAAAAGTCTTAAAGAGATGGGAATACCACACCACCTTACCTGCCTCCTGAGAAACCTGTATGCAGGTCAAGAAGAAACTGTTAGAACCAGGCATAGAACAACAGACTGATTACAAACTGGAAAAGGAGTATGTCAAGACTGTATGTTGTCACCTGCTTACTTAAGTTACATGCAGAGTGCATCATGTGAAATGCTGGACTGGATGAAGCTCAAACTAGAATCAAGATTGCCATGAGAAATATCAGTAACTTCAAATATGCAGATGACTTACCTTGTTGCTCAGCTGGTAAAGAATCCTCCTGCAGTGTGGGAGACCTGGGTTTGATCCCTGGATTGGGAAGATCCCCTGGAATCATGTGAAATGCTGGACTGGATGAAGCTCAAACTAGAATCAAGATTGCCATGAGAAATATCAGTAACTTCAAATATGCAGATGACTTACCTTGTTGCTCAGCTGGTAAAGAATCCTCCTGCAGTGTGGGAGACCTGGGTTTGATCCCTGGATTGGGAAGATCCCCTGGAGGAGGAAAAGGCTACCTACTCCAGTATTCTGGCCTGGAGAATTCCATGGACTGTATAGTCCATGGGGTTGCAAAGAGTTGGGCACACTGAGCAACTTTCACTGATTCACTGATGCAGATGACACCACCCTTATGGCAGGAAGAGGAACCAAAGAGCCTCTTGATAAAGGTGAAAGAGGAGAGTGAAAAAACTGGCTGAACTCAACATTCAAAAAATTAAGATCATGGCATTTGGTCCCATCACTTCAAGGCAAATATGGGGAAACAATGGAAACAGTGACAGACTTTATTTTGGGGGGCTCCAAAATCACTGCTGATGGTGACTGCAGCCATGAAATTAACAGACACTTGCTCCTTGGGAGAAAAGCTGTGACAAACCTAGATAGCATATTAAAAATCAGAGATATTACTTTGCCAACAACAGTCTGTCTAGTCAAAGTTATGGTTTTTCCAGTAGTCATGTATGGATGTGAGAGTTGGACCATAAAGAAGTATGAAGAATTGATGCTTTTGTACTGTTGTGTTGGAGGAGACTCTTGAGAGTCCCAAGGACTGCAAGGAGATCCAACCAGTCAATCCTAAAGGAAATCAGTCCTGAATATTCATTGGAAGGACTGAAGCTGAAGCTCCAATTCTTTGGCCACTGGATGCAAAGAGCTAATTCATTAGAAAAGACCCTGATGCTGGGAAAGATTGAAGGTGGGAGGAGAAGGGGATGACAGAGGATGAGATGGTTGGATGGAATCA
>SJYT01045733.1:354461-372480 GCA_006410635.1 Cephalophus harveyi
TGGAAAAAAGGAGATCAAATTAATTCCAGATAAGCTAAAGAAAGTATAAAATAAAGTAAAAAAGGAAGTAATAAAATACAAAATAGAACAATAGAAAAATTAACAGACACAAATTTGTTTTTTCTAAAGACAATGAAATTATTAACAATAAAACTCTATTCAGACTTACTGGGGAAAAAATAGTGAAGACAAAAATGATAAATATAAGAAATGAGAAGAGAGGGCCATTACTACAGATCCTATGGATGCATGTTGCTGTTGTTCAGTCATTAAGTCATGTCCAAATCTTTGCGACCCCATGAACTTCAGCATGCTGGGTTTCTCTGTCCATCACTATCTCCCAAATATATTTTCATATACTTGGCAAATATTGTGAGCAATTTTATACCAAAATACACATCTTAGATGAAATGAACAGACTCCTTGGATGATATATGCCACTAGATCCTGCTTAAGAAGAAATAAATATCATAAATAACCTGCATGGTTAAACAAATATAATTTGTAGTTAAAAAACATAGCTACTGAGAACATCTGCACCCAGATGGCTTCATTGGACCATCTGCCACAAACTCTTTCAGACAATAGAAAAGGAGAGTCCACTTCTCCATACAAGGAGAGGCCAGCATTACCCTGATACCAAAATCAGAGACACTAAAATAGATTCTAATGTTTCTCATGAATATAGATACAAGAGCCTTTAACACAAATTAGCAAAATTAATTAAGCTATACACAAAAAGATTAATGTTTCAGGATCATCTGTGATTTATATCAGGGGTACAAGCAAAAGATTGGATTCATATTCAAAAGCCAAACATAAATTGCCATACCAGTAAACTAAAAAGAAAAGCCAGTGATCATCCAATAAATTCAGAAAAATATTTTGATAAATTTCAAGAGTCACGTGTGAAAACAAAAGTCTCAGCAAACGGAAAATAAATAAAATCTTGACAAATAACATCTTAAAAACCCCTATGGCTAAAATGAAAATTGAATATTTTTCCACTGTAGTAGAGAACAGGACAAGAGTGCCTGCTTCACCACACATTATTAGAGGTTGTTGGTTAGTGTCAAAGACATAAATATAAAATGCAAAGAAAAGGAAGAAAGCAAGAGGATAGGAAAAGAAACAACTATTTGAAAGGAAGAAACAAAACTGTATCTGTTATCATCAGCTGATATGATTTCCTATATAGATAAAAGTAACAAATATACCCAAAACTGGGGCTTCCCCAGTGGCTCAGTGGGCAAAGAATCTGTCTGCAATACAGAAGACACAGGAGATGCAGTTTCCATCCCTGGGTTTAGAAGGTCCCCTGGAGAAGGAAATGGCAACCCACTGCATTATTCTTGCCTGAAAAATCCCATGGACAGAGGAGCCTGGCAGACATCAGTTCAAGGGGTCACAAAGAGTCAGACACGGCTAAGCATGCATGCACAAGCAATAATAACTAGTAAATTAATTTAGTAGAATCACAGAATACAAGGACAATATGCAAAATCCAATTCCATGTCTGTGTATTACCAACAGATAATGAACAATTAAATGTAAAACATAAAATTTACATTAGCATCAAGAAATATGAAAACTTTAGGGATAAATTTTAAAAATACATACAAGATATTTACACTGAAACTGTAATCTATTACTAAAAGGAATTAAAGAATATCTAAATGAGAGAGATACCAGTAATTAAAAAAAAAAAAAAATACTGACATTCACAACACATCCTCAGAAAAGTAGGCACATATACTTGCTTAAGCAAAAACTAGAATGAGTATTATTATGAATTAAAAGTTATTTACATAACTTTATGTAAAAATAAAGTATAAGAATATATAAAGTGTAAGAATCCAGATGCAAACATTAAATAATTATAATACTTCTATGTAAAATTCTAGAAAAATTATGGTAGTAGAAAGCAGCTCAATAGTTGCCAGAGTCCAGAGAAAGGGGCAATAGGTCAAACACAAAAGTGACATGAAGAAACTTTTTAGGGTGAGCGTTTTTATGTCATTTGGTGATAGTTATTTGTCTGCAAATTTGTCCAATTACATCAAATTGTACACTTAAAATCAGTCAATTGTATTGTGCATAAATTAAACCTCAATGAAAAGTCAACCAACCTAGAGTTTGCTTTTTCTGTTATAGTCTTCTACAGTTTTAATACTTAGTAACTTTGGACTATGTTTAGTTGAAACCATTAAAAGAAGTGCTTTACAGAAGCGGAGTTAAGATTTTTATTTATTAGCTGATTCTAAAACTATATCTTTTCTGTGCTGCAGTTTATTTGTGCCAAATAAATGTGCCAACTCAAGCTTTTGTCTTACTATACTGACAAAATATCCATCAGCCCCCAAATGCCCTGCAGATACAGTGAAACAGTTTCAGTAATGGTAAAAACAAAAATGCAAAATTTTAATCATGTTCAATAGCGGTTCATATTCATCTTTTAAGAGGATCCCTTATCTTCCACTAACAGGAGAATGAATTAAATTTTTTTAATCTTATTTTTTAAGTAAAGGAATGTCCACAGGTCAAACATATAAACTAACTTAGTTCCCTTTTTAATGAATCTCATTTTTCAGTTTTTTTAAATAATACAGGTTCCAAGAACAAATTTTTATATCCTAATTTTTAAGTGAATACATGATTCAGATAATACTGCATTTTAAAATATTTTATTAAAGAAAGTATATTCCTGGCCCTTCTTATTGCCCACTTCCTACATATTATCTTGGGAAACATAATGTAAGTTAATATAAGAAACTTATATGAAAAACTTACAATTGTCTTACCTCCTAAGTATTTTGATTCCTTCCTTTGCAGGTTACCTGGAAATGTCTGCCATTTCAACTTCATTTAGCATCCTAGTTCTGAGTTCATACTTCAAGCAACTAGCCAAGCAAACAATTGGGGCTATTTTCATTTTCTTGAACTGAAAATGAAGTCCAAGCCTTCCTTTGGTCTAGCCTTGGCAATGAATTTCACTCAACTTAAAAATATGTTCCTTACACTGTGTTGTATCACACTAAGGATCCATTCCTACATATATTCCCAAGTATTTACAGTAACAAGCCTTGCAATCTTTTATTCTCTAGATGATGCTTTGTCCATGTCTTCCCAGGATGGTATGTCTAGGTATAAGTAATATGGTAATAAAGAAAGCAAGGGATATACCATCACATCACCTTGCAAAGCATACCTCAGGTAAGATAATTACAGGGCCTTCAGAACGTTAAGACCAATCTCATAAGGAAGCAAAGGAGAATCAATATCATGCAGCAAGATATTCTCACTGTGAGGTTTCTAGTCTGCACAATAGAGGCACACTGCTAAAAACGGAGCTGAACTGAAATCCACCATGTTTAGCAGTGACAACAAACCCAAGAATCTCTTTTATCTTTATGAATTATTTTCACCTGTGATGCTTTACCCACAATCCAACCAACTTGGACTATTTTAAAGTATCACATGCCCTTCCTTTTTGGTATTCCATTCTATTAAAAAAGCTACATTGTTTGTAGCATACATAATTTAAAAATTTAAATGAAACCTAATTTAACATCAGATGACTACACTCCTTTAAACCAAAAAGATAATACTATCCATAGGCAAAATACGTCATTTTTAAAAATGTTAATTGTAATTTTACGTACCTTTCATTTCTCCTCAAGTTGGTTGTTTCTCACTACTTAAACTTAGGGCATGTGGATAATTTTGACTTCTATCAAATAAGTGCTTTCTGTATACTTTTAGGACCTATCAAATGTCAACTATGAATGTTTAAATAATATGAAGGAAGACACATAATGGCAACAGATAGGATTAAATCACTCTATTCTCCTTTAGGAATCTGTATACACATGGGGTCTTTTTTTAATTTTTTAACAGAATATCAAGTTCATTATGGTAAATGAGATTTTTCTTTTAAAGAACCAAGTATTTTGAGTTGATGAAACAGCTTTTATCAGCCTCTCCAAAGACTAACAATGAAAAGAAATATAATGAAAAGAATGATAATTCTGACCTGGTTACTAACAGTACCACACTCAGTCTTCATTGTATATTTACTTAGTAAAATTTTATGTATTCAACATTGAAAAAAGAGGGGTGAAAGACAATGTTTCACCTACACAGTTTGTTACTCAAAAAACAAACTAGAAACTCAAGATCTTGATAGCTACCTAACCACACTATATTGAACTCCATGATTTCCAGCAAAGACTAAGGATTTATCTCCCAAAGGATACTACCTATGTTTGTGGAATAAGTAAAAATATAGTTTAGAAATCAATTGATAGAAATGTGTAGAAATGTGTCAGTAAGAAGAAGGATACTGATGCGTCCTAGAAGAGTAGCTGCTGCTGCTGCTGCTAAGTCGCTTTAGTCATGTCCAACTCTTAGCGACCCCATAGACTGCAGCCTACCAGGCTCCTCCATCCATGGGATTTTCCAGACAGGGGTACTGGAGTGGGTTGCCATTGCCTTCTCCAAGAAGAGTAGCAGAGAATATCAAAACAGATGAAAGTTTTATAGAATAGACCTTGGCTGCCATATCCCAGCTAAATGCAGCAATACTAACTATTACAAGTAAAGGCATTTCTATCTTAGAGACATTCCCAGTTTCTGAGCTAGCCTGGGTGTGTCATAGAGAGCCCTGTTAAGCAGGACTCATAATCCAAGGATCAGATTTTAAACTGAATTCATGCCAATCTCAGATGCTCTTCCTCACTTCCTCACCCCAAGCCTAGTGTAAATTCAAGCAAAGATAGTTTTATAGTTTCAACTTATTCTTTTTTCCCGCATGCCTTAATTTTTAAAAGGAACAAAAGTATTTTCATCACTAGTCTTAATTTTGAGTTTTGTTTTTTCATGAATATATATGGCCTCTGAGGCAGCCCCCAGGGTCACCCTGCCTGCTCACTGGCCTCTGACTATACCTTGGAATTCATTGCTTCATGAAAATAGCAGTGGTAGGAGTTATACTAATGGGTAGCATGTGACAAGCCCTGTTCTAAGACTTTTTTGCTTATTAACTGATTTGACTCTTTCAACTTCCCCATTTTACAGATGAAAATATTGAGGCACAATTTCAGTAGCTTGTTCAAGATGACAGTACTAACATGTGGCTGAGATGGAATTTCAATCCAAATAGGCTAAGTCAAAGTCTTGGATTTCAGTATTACACAATTTCAGCAGAAAAATAGAAAGGAAGCAGTTTTCTCAGTCTCTCACATCATGTTTCATGCCTAAGATGTTAGACTTGACTAGTTCTTGTCAGTTCTGTGACACTGAATTACATGTGCCACATTCCTCTTTTGAAATTATATGGAATATTAACTCCTCAAAAAGCAAGATGCGATTTGCTGGGGATTTTTTTAGAGACAAATAAAATGGAAAGTTTCTTTTCTTTTTGTTTTGTTTTCATAACTTGGTTTCAAGAAATAAAACCCTATTATTATATTTAAAGAACCATTCCATTGCTTTTGGAGAGGTAGAAAATTTTCCATTGTAATGTTCCTCTTCTCATTAAGGTAATGTATTCACTCATAATCTGGTGGAGCAAGTGATTAAAGTTGAGGCAAAGAAGAGAGAAAAGTTAAATAGAAGCAAATGTTTTTGCATTACGTCCTTTTATTGATTGCTGGAATTGACCATACTCTTATCAGATTTAAAATAGTGTCCAGGTTCCAATGAAGTTAAATCATAGCACCATTCCACTTAGAAACCCTTAAATTCTGATTTCTCTCTCTTGATCTATGAAATAGATTAAACAGGGAATTTCAAGTGGACAAAGTTTATATGTCACTGAACTCAAGTTACACTTGAAATTGTACTTATAAAACATTGGTATGAACCACTTCCATTTCCAAAGACTCGCAGTGCTTTCCATCATTAGTTAAGAACTCTAGCAAGTGGCCCATACCTATGGCTTCTCATCAGGATGTTTACCATTTCCACTTAATCACATAACCTACAAGTAAAGCTTTGCTTTTTGCTCAGCTACACATCTTCTGGGAAGGCAAGTGACCCTGTTAACATTGCCAACTTCCAGCACTACTAAAAAAAATCTTCTAACCTGGGATGAGATGCTACAGGGTGCCTCTTACTGATCCCTTAATGTTTGCTTTGTTTACATTTTCTCAGTAGACAGAAAATGTAGCATAAGAAATAGGTCAAGACATAGAAACTGGAATGGAATAAAAACAAGTTAAACCAGTAATAGACAGAATTGATAGGCTCATTTCCACAGGCTGACTTCAAATTATTCCTGCTTCAGCCAGCAGGTGTCTACAGGTGTAGGTCAGCAGGTATCTTCAGCATGGCAAGACATGAAGAGTCAGGGATTTCAGAGTAATTGCCATTAAAAGATAAATTAGCCTAAGTGCTACTTGCCAGCAGAAGTCTGTTGGAAAGCTCTCCTCCTCTCATTCTGGATCTAATATACCAATTAAGTTTAGCTCTTTCGATGAAGAAAAAGGTTTAAAGTAACAGCAAAGCTCTATCTGCAAGTAAGGAGAGAGCGGGAAGGAAAAAACTTAAGAGTTATACCTATTCTAACTGCTATTGCCATGTCAACTCTTATGTTTCTAGAGTCATATTATTCACATATTAACATTTTTTTTTCAAGGCAAAGGAACAGTTGTTCATGCTTAGAATAAATTTTTATGAATTGGACATTTTTGCTAGAAGTTATAGAAACAACTCTCTAGCCCATGTGACAATAACTAGTTAACTTCATAAAGCAAAACACTGTTGATGAGGTAGTATATACATACATACAGACAGACATTACCTAATGTGCTATAAATAAAAACTTACAGCAGAAATACATACAACATTTAACATTTCCCCCAAACTATGCTGCTGCTGCTGCTGCTAAGTCGCTTCAGTCGTGTCCGACTCTGTGCGACCCCATAGACAGGAGCCCAACAGGCTCTCCTGTCCCTGGGATTCTCCAGGCAAGAACACTGGAGTGGGTTGCCATTTCCTTCTCCATTGTGTGAAAGCGAAAAGTGAAAGTGAAGTCGCTCAGTCGCATCCGACTTCTAGCGACCCCATGGACTGCAGCCTACCAGGCTCCTCCATCCATGGGATTTTCTAGGCAAGAGTACTGGAGTGGCTTGCTATTGCCTTCTCCGCCCCAAACTATGAATTAATGTTAATTATTGTTGTTCAATCATTGAGTCATGTCTGCCTCTTTGTGACCCCATGGGCTGCAGGCTTCTCTGTCCTTCACTGTATCTCCTGGAGTCTGCTCAAACTCACGTCCATTGAGTATAGTATAGTCAATGCTATGGTTTTCCAGTAATCATGTACGGATGTGACAGCTGAACCATAAGGAAGGCTGAGCACTGACAAATTGATGTTTTCAAATTGTGGTGCTAGAGAGGACTCTTGAGAGTCCCCTGGACAGCAAGGAGATCAAAAGAGTCAATCTTAAAGAAATCAACCTTGACTATTTATTGAAAGGACTGGTGTTGAAGTTCCTTCAGCTGAAGCTGAAGAATACTTTGGCCACCTAATGGGAAGAGATGACTCATTAGAAAAGTCCCTGATGCAGGGAAAGATTGAAGGTGAAAGGAAAAGAGGGCAGCAGAGGATGGGATAGTTAAGATAGCATCACCGACACAATGGGCATAAATCTGAGCACACTCCAGGAGATAGTGAAGGACAGACGAACCTAGCGTGCTACAGTCCATGGGGTCGCAAAGTGTCAGACATGACTTAGCAACTAAACAACAACAATAAATGCTGGAGAAGGTGTGAAGAAAAAGCTTCCTACCCTGTTGGTGGAAACTTAAACTAGTACAACCACTATGGAGAACAATATAGAGTTTCCTTAAAAAACTAAATATAGAATTACTATATGATCCTACAATTCCACTCCGGGGCATATGTCTGGAAGAAACACTAATTTGAAAAGATAACTGTATCCCAATGTTCATAGCAGCACTGTTTACAAGAAAGTAGAAAGTGAAGTGAGAGTGGAAGTTGCTCAGTCATGTCTGACTCTTGGCGACCTCATGGACTATACAGTCCATGGAATTCTCTAGACCAGAATAGTGGAATAGGTAGCTTTTCCCTTTTCCAGGGATTGAATCCAGGGCTCCCACAATACAGGTGGATTCTTTACCAGCTGAACTATATGTATATATATACATGTATATATACATAAATATAATGGAATATTACCCAGTCATAACAAAGAATGAAATAATGACATTTGAGGCAATATGGATGGACCTAGAGATTATCATATTAAGTGAAAAAAATCACATAATAAAAGACAAATCTGAAAAAAATAATACAAATGAACTTATTCACAAGACAAATAGATTCACGGACATAGAAAACACTTATAGTTATTCAAAGGGGAAGAGATGGAGGGTTAAGTTAGGAATTTATGATGAACATGTACACACAATTGTATATAAAATAGATAAGCAAAAAAAGACCTATAGTAAAGCCCAAGGAAATATTCTCAATATCTTATAATACCCTGGGCTTCCCATGTGGCTCAGCTGGTAAAGAATCTGCCTGCAATGTGGGAGACCTGGATTTGATCCCTGGGTTGGGAAGATCACCTGGAGAAGAGAAAGGCTGCCCACTCCAGTATTCTGGCCTGGAGAATTACATGTACTGTATAGTCCATGTGGTCACAAATAGTTGGACACGACTGAGGACATCCACTTTTCTATGATAACCTATAATGGAAAAGAATCTGAAAAAGAAAGCATATAATACTTAGATATAACTAGATCACTTTGCTGTAAGATTGAAACTAATGCAGAATTGTAAATCAACTCTGCTGCTGCTGCTGCTGCTAAGTCGCTTCAGTTGTGTCTGACCCTGTGAGACCCCATAGACAGCAGCCCACCAGGCTCCCCTGTCCCTGGAATTCTCCAGGCAAGAATACTGGAGTGGGTTGTCATTTCCTTCTCCAATGCATGAACTACATCAATTTAAAAAAAAAGAAAAGAAAAAATCCATCGTAAAGAATGCTTGTCTATATGATAATGGGAAACAAGGCATTTTCAGTTATACACTCTGTAGTGAAAGAAGGTAATATTTTTAAGATAAAAACTATTTAAGAAGCACTGTACACATATTCTCTCATTTTTCATCAAAACAACCCTATAAATCAGACTCAATATCAACTTAAGATAAAAATTATAAGGATTTTCAGTGCTAAATAATTACTATCCTGCTGCTGCTGCTGCTGCTAAGTCACTTCAATCGTGTCCGACTCTGTGTGATGGCAGCCCACCAGGCTCCCCTGTCCCTGGGATTCTCCAGGCAAGAACACTGAAGTGAGTTGCCATTTCCTTCTCCAATGCATGAAAGTGAAAAGTGAAAGTGAAGTCACTCAGTCATGTCTGACTCTTAGCGACGCCATGGACTGCAGCCTACCAGGCTCCTCTATCCATGGAATTTTCATGGCAGGAGTAACAGAGTGGGTTGCCATTGCCTTCTCCGAATTACTATCCTACTATGTGGTAAATAGTAGATCTGGGAATTTAACTCAAGTCTACTGAACTCCACTGGCTTTGTGCTTTCCACTATCCCTTGCTGCCTGAAGTGTAAAGTTTCCTCTACCTTAAATTTTCTGCCAAACATTTCTGATCGCCACCATAATTTCTTCATAAATATAATGAATGCAAAACTCCTGTCCAGTTTTCATTTTCAAATTTGCATTTTTCTTACTTTTCAGTTCTACATTTGATATCTTAATAATTTTAAGACTGGAAATGTTTATTAATATTTAATTTCTTCAGTTTCACTCCCATATTGTGATACTGAGTAAATTTTCTAAGCAAATGATTAAAAATAAAGATACACATCATTAATGAGTTTTGAATTACAAAGGGAAAAAAGCAAGTTCTTGATTTGAAAATATAAAGTGATAGGCTTCCCTGGTGACTCAGATGGTAAAGAATCTGCCTGCAATGCAGAAGACCCAGGTTCAATCCCTGGGTTGGAAGATCCCCTGGAGAAGGGAATGGCTACCCAGTATTCTTATCTGGAGAATTCAATGCATAGAAGAGACTAGTGGGCTACAGTCCACGGGGCTGCAAAGAGTTGGACACCACTGAATGACAGACATTTTCACTTTTCTATTAAGAACTATTGAAACATTATTTGCACTTTACCCAGATGAAAATTTTTACTCCTAGACCTAAATAATTACTAGTTTGTCTCTTTTATTTGAAAATATGATTTTTTCCACTAAAGTCAATTTACCTGTCTCTAGTTTTTCAGTCACCAAACCAAATAATGGTCTGTTGATAGTATGAGGATTCTGAGGTAAAAAATATTAAACACAAACAAAATGATGACTTATTTATTCTATTTCAAGAAAACATTCAAATTTTGACAATATTAAAAAGAGTTAAATCTTCATTCTTTAATTAATATTTCACAGGTAAATTATGTGGCAGGAACAGCCTGCACCTATATTCTGAAACCAGCTGTTCCTGCTAAAATTAATGTCTTAAGAATCCGGGCTGGGAGTGAATGATCGAGCCATTAATCAAAAATGTACAGGTTTACCAGGGTTTTCAAGTTTGAAACGATTGTAATTTAGTCATCATCAGTTTCCTGAGAAATATAGCTAGATGAAAATAAATAAAATTCTTGATTAAACAAAATAAATTTTTTCTAATATTGACTTGATTCATTGGATCCTTCTTAGAATCTCTGTCTCTTTGCCATGCATATAATGTTTCTCATCCATTTGCCATATACTACTGGAGAAGGTGATGGCACACCACTCCAGTACTCTTGCCTGGGAAATCCCATGGATGGAGGAGCCTGGTAGGCTGCAGTCCATGGGATCATGAAGAGTCAGACATGACTTCACTTTCACTTTTCACTTTCATGTATTGAAGAAGGAAATGGCAACCCACTCCAGTGTTCTTGCCTGGAGAATCCCAGGGACAGCAGAGCCTGGTGGGCTACCGTCTATGGGGTCACAGAGTCGGACACGACTGAATCGACTTAGCAGCAGCAGCAGCAGTGAAAGGAAGGAAAGAAGGCAGGAAGACCTAGGAATATAAAATGAAAGCAAAAGAATCTGAAGCAAACTTATAGACACTCATCCTTGATCTGTGATCCTAAAATATATCCCTCACTTGTTATATGTTTAAATTAACCTGCTATGCATTTATAAAATGCAGTGTAAAACTTTACAGTTTGTTCTGCTTTCAGCCAAGATTCAAAAACAGGGACCATATTTTTTTCTTCTTCCTAGAAACAATTTTTAAAAATTGGAAAAATATATAAAATAATGGTTTTCAAAATTTTGGACATCAGTTATTCCTGAGAGATAGAAACAAAGAAAAAGAGCAATATAATTATTTTGCCTTTCAGTTTGGAGACAATTTCCAGGCTTAGGACAAAGAGAAAGTACCAAGGTATTAATACAAAAGTATTTCACTGAGCTAAAATGATACTTTTCAGTTTGATATTAATCTTATTTATATTAGCAAAAAATATATAAATTGCTTAGGGATAAATCTGACAAAATATATGCAAAACCCACATACTGAAAATGATAAAGCAAATACAATAATTAAACAAGATCTAAATAAGTAGAGAGATATACACCATGTTTATGGATTGGAAGATGAAATGTTTATCAAAATGCCAATTCTTAATAACTTGATAATAAATTCAACCAACTATTAATCAAGATCCCAGTAAGCTTAATTAGAACAATGTAAAGAAATTGAGGAAAGCAACAGAATGGGAAAGACTAGAGATCTCTTCAAGAAAATTAGAGATACCAAGGGAGCATTTCATGCAAAGAGGGTACAACAAAGGACAGAAATGGTATGGACCTAACAGAAGCAAAAGATATTAAGAAGATGTGGCTAGAATACACAGAACTACAAAAAATATCTTCATGTCCCTGATAATCACAATGGTGCGATCACTCACCTAGAACCAGACATCCCAGAATGTGAAGTCAAGTTTCCACAGTTTCTACATCTATTTGCCATGAAGTGATGGGACCAGATGATATGATCTTAGTTTTTTGAATGTTGAGCTTTAAGCCAACTTTTTCACTCTCTTCTTTCACTTTCTTCAAGAGGCCCTTTAGTTCTTCCTCTCTCTCTGACAAACCAGACATCCCAGAATGTGAAGTCAAGTTTCCACAGTTTCTACATCTATTTGCCATGAAGTGATGGGACCAGATGATATGATCTTAGTTTTTTGAATGTTGAGCTTTAAGCCAAATTTTTCACTCTCTTCTTTCACTTTCTTCAAGAGGCCCTTTAGTTCTTCCTCTCTCTCTGACATAAGGGTGGTGTCATCTGCATATCTGAGGTTATTGATATTTCTCCTAGCAATCTTGTTTCCAGCTTTTGCTTCATCCAGCCTGGCATTTCTCATGATGTACTCTGCATATAAGTTAAATAGCAGGGTGACAATATACAGCCATGATATATTCCTTTCCTGATTTGGAACCAGTCTGTTGTTCCATGTCCAGTTCTAACTGTTGCTTCTTGACCTGCATACAGATTTCTCATGAGGCAGGTCAGGTGGTCTTGTATTCCCATCTCTTTAAGAATTTTTAGCAGTTTGTGGTGATCCACACAGTCAATGGCTTTGGGATAGTCAATAAAGCAGAAGTACATGTTTTTCTGGAACTCTTGCTTTTTTTAAAAAAATTAAATTTATTTATTTTAATTGGAGGTTAATTACCTTACAATAATGTATTGGTTTTGCCATACATCAACATGTATCCGCCACAGGTATACACGTGTTCCCCATCCTGAACCCCCCTCCCTCCTGCCTCCCCATACCATCCCGCTGGGTCATCCCAGTGCACCAGCCCCGAGCATCCTGTATCATGCACCGAACCTGGACTGGTGATTCGTTTCACATATTATATTATACATGTTTTAATGCCATTCTCACAAATCATCCCACCCTTGTCCTCTCCCACAGAGTCCAAAAGACTGTTCTATACATCTGTGTCTCTTTTGCTATCTCACATACAGGGTTATCGTTACCATCTTTCTAAATCCCATATGTATGAGTTAGTATACTGTATTAGTGTTTTTCTTTCTGGCTTACTTCCTTCTGTCTCTTGATTTTCTGATGATCCAATGGATGTTTGCAATTTGATCTCTGGTTCCTCTGCCTATTCTAAATCCTGTCCAACTCTTTGGGACACTATGGACTGTAGCCGGCCAGTCTCCTCTGTCCATGGGATTCTCCAGGTAATAATGCTGGAGTGGGTTGCCATTTCCTTCTCCAGGGGATCTTCCTGACCCAGGGATTGAACCTGAATCTCTTAAGTCCCCTGCATTGGCAGGTGGGTTCTTTACCAGTAGCAGGACCTGGAAGGCTGAGTGCCTAATAATTGATTCTTTCAAATTGTGGTGGTGGAGAAGGCTCTTGAGAGTTGCTTGAACAGCAAGGAGATCAAACTAGTCAATTCTAAAGGAAATCAAGTCTGAATATTCTTTGGAAGAACTGGTGCTGAAGCTGAAGCTCCAGTCCTTTGGCCACCTGATTCTAAGAACCAACTTATTGGAAAAGATCCTGAAGCTGGTAAAGATTGAAGGCAAGAGGAGAAGGGGGCAACAGAGGATAAGATGGTTGGATGGCATCATCAGCTCAATGAACATGAGTTTGAGCAAACTCCAGGAGATAGTGAAGGACAAGCAAGCCTGGTGTGCTGCAGTCCATTGGTTTGAAGAGCGTCAGACACGATTGAGGGACTGAAGAATAAGATGATTATAAATTTAAATATAAATGAAAAGAACCTAGAATAGGTAAAGCAATTTGAAATAGAAGTAAATTTAGAGGGCTTGTTACCTGACTTAAATACATATTATAAACTTGTAGTAATCAAGACCATTTGATATTGATGTTGTTGCTTAATCACTAAGTCATGTCTAACTTTTTGGGACCCCATGACCATCCTCCTCTGTCCATGGGATTTCCCAGGCAAAAATACTGGAGTTGGTTGCCATTTCCTTCTCCAGGTGATCTTCCTGCAGGGAATCGAATCTGCATCTCCTGCATTGGCAGGCAAATTCTTTAGCACCGAGTCACCAGAGAAGCTTGATATTGATGTAGAAATAGACAAATAGACAAACAAGCGGGACACAAAGTCAAGAAAAGGCCCACATACATGGTCAATCAATTTTTTACAAAGATGCCAGGACAATTAAGTGGATAAAGAATAGTCTTTTCAACAAAGGAAAGGAAGATGAGAGAGAAATCACAATGTATCATTTAGCCCGGCTCAAAAATAACTACTATATTATATAATTATATAACCATTATATATATAATTGTCTTCAAGCACACTGAATGTCCAGGTCTCACAGCTGCACGTGACCACTGGGAAGACCTTGACCATACAGATCATTATCAGCAGAGTAATGTCTCTGCTTTTTAACACACTGTCTAGTTTTGTAATAGCTTTCCTGCCAAGAAATAATTGTCTTCTGATTTCATGGCTGCAGTCACCATCTGCAGTGATTTTAGAGCCCAAGAAGAGGAAACCTGTCACTACTTCCACCTTTTCTTCCCTTCTGTTTGCCATGAAGTAATGGGGCCAGATACCATGTGAGAGTTGGACTGTAAAGAAGACAGAACCCCAAAGAATTAATGCCTTTGAACTATAATGCTGAAGAAGACTCCTGAGAATCCCTTGGACAACAGGGAGATCAAACTAATCAATCTGAAGGGAAATAAACCCTGAATACTTGTTGGAAGGACTGATGCTGAAGCTCCAGTATTTTAGTCATATGATGCAAACAGTCATCTCATTGGAAAAGTCCCTGATGCTGGGAAAGATTGAAGGCAGAAGGAGAAGTGGGCATCAGAGGATGAGATGGCTGGATGGCATCACCAAGGCATTGGACATGAACTTGGCAAACTTCAGGAGATGGTGAGGGATAGGGAGGCCTGGCATGCTGCAGTCCACGGAGTTGCAAAGAGTCAGGTGACTGAACAACAACATACAGAATGTAGGAAGTCAATAAACAACTTCACTGAAATGAATGAATGGCCACAGCATAATGACATAAGTATGAGTCTATTGGTTAATAGGTGAATTCCTGAGCTGGGTTTTCACTATCTTCCATAATTTGGAATTGGTCCCTCATAGTTAGTCAACCTTAGTGCCACATACAAATTCTCTGCTTCAATTAAATCATTATCCTCCCTGGCCTCTTCCACACACCATATCAATTTCTACCACTATACATGTTTGCCTCCTAGTAGAAGCCTCTTTAACTTTCCCTTTAAGCCACTTCCATCCTTTAATATTCATTTCCTTATCCTAAGTGGTTATCTGGAAAATAATGATTTTATTTCTAAGGTAGGAAGACATTGGAGAAAATTCAGACCAAAGGGGAGGCTGGAGACATCTAGAAATACATTTTGTAGGCACTTAGCCATATCTTCAACATATAGATTTATTAATTACTGAGGTATTAAAATTACCAAGCCGTACAGATATATCTATCATCAAACCATGGGGCTTCCCCGGTGGCTCAGATGGTAAAGAATCTACCTGCAATGCTTGAGACCCAGGTTCGATCCCTGGATTGGGAAGATCCCCTGGAGAAGGGAATGGCTAACTATTTCAGCATTCTTGCCTGAAGAATTCCATGGATAGAGGACCCTGGTGGGCTACAGTCCGTGGGGGTCACAAAGGACATGACCAAGTGACTAACACTAAAATAAAAACTAATAGGAACATTTTTCACCAAACCATATGTTTATACCACACCTCTCAACAATTAAATATGTAAGTAACTTATAATCTCCTTAGGTCAGAAAGCATTTTGTATTCATTATATACTTAGCTTTGAGCTAGACACATCAACCTGAGTGCATCTTGCCCTTCTATCCATGCCACTTTCATTCTTGATTCATCATCTCTTGTCTGGACAGTATCTTAAATTTCCAAACTAATCTCTCTGCTTCCTGGATTTCTATACTAACGCATCCTTTATATGCCTAGGGAATGACACTTCTTAAACACATAAATTGCTTACTTAAAACCTTGTGATGCTTGCTCATCTTCTGGAAGATAAAGCCCCAAGTCCTTTACACAGCCTATAAAGCCCTCAAATATATACTCTTTCTCCCTGTTTCACTTGTTTCTCTCTCACTCTAAAATGTGAGTTATTCTCTTCTTCACCTTCCAGAGTTCCCATCTATGTTTATTCAAGCTTCCTTAGACTCTTCTGCCTCCCCTAACACAAATACACACACTCCCACCCAAAATAATTCATATCCCCTGCTCTTTCTGGTATCTACTTTCTCTTGAATACCTCAAGCATTTCCTCCTCTTTCAGAATTTCCCAGACCCTCCCAGATCTATCCCTCTATGACATCAACTTCTTATGTATCTTTCATTGTAAGACTAAGAGCAGGAAAGATGGTATTTGTGTATTTCCATGTTCTAGCTAATGGTAGATGATCTATATAAATTTGTTGACTCCACAAATGGAATTGTCCTTAATAAACAGTTTTCATTTACTACAGGCATACTTTGGTTACAGGTTATCAGTAACTCTAATATAAGCATAAGGAAAACTTTATGAAGTTATCTAGCCATGGAGAGCAAAGATACTTTGCTGAGACCAAATTATGTGTTCCAATGTATAAATATATACACCAAATTTGTAAAAATGTCCAATAAATAAATAGAGAACACCCAGGTAATGTATTAAATGTCCACAACAGTCCTCAAGTCTTGAAGAATTTCTCAATTCATCCAATCACTCCAAAGTTATTAAAATTTTAGTGTTAAGACTTAACATCTGTACATTTTAGAAAGTAACCTAGCCCTCTGTAATACATCAATTGATGCCACTTTCTCTGATTGAGAACAAGAGGAAATCTTCCCACTTCACTCTACTATGTGAACACGGGAGCTATTTATCTAGTTATATGCCAAATAAGTAACCACCTAAATTCAGTGAGAGATTGCGTATATAATTCTGGGGTCAATCATCTTTCTCTTCTAAGAAAATACACAAGAGCCCTAAAATTTTCATACTTTTGAAAAAAAAAAAAACCCTCACATAAAAATAGGTAGTAATGATTTCTTAGTTTTTGGCTAGCTCTTGGACTGCAAGCAGATCCAACCAGTCCATTCTGAAGGAGATCAACCCTGGGATTTCTTTGGAAGGAATGATGCTAAAGCTGAAACTCCAGTACTTTGGCCACCTCATGTGAAGAGTTGACTCATTGGAAAAGACTCTGATGCTGGGAGGGATTGGGGGCAGGAGGAGAAGGGGACGACCGAGGATGAGATGGCTGGATGGCATCACGGACTCAATGGACGTGAGTCTGAGTGAACTCCGAGAGATGGTAATGAACAGGGAGGCCTGGCTTGCTGCGATTCATGGGGTCGCAAAGAGTCGGACACGACTGAGCGACTGAACTGAACTGAACCTAACATTTTGAGATAATGAGATTTTTTTTTTTTTTTTACTTACTTTGGGGAAAGTTCTGCTTAAAGTTGTAGATAACCACAAAATATAAGATCATAAATTTAGAAAACTTTGGAATACTTATTGGAGTTTAGAGAATGCAATCAGGTACTTTGTACAAGTAGACAATGCCATGCTTACCCATTTTTTCCTCCCCAACCCCCTTGGGTTCACTGCAAGCAGCATTCATTGTGATTGACTAAGACATTCACATAAAATGCTTCTGCAAGCTGCCACAACCCTCACTAGGCAATATGGTCAGAAAAATATTTTTATAAACTCTTGACTTAAAAATCAGTCTTTATTGAAAAATCATTACAAGGTAAAAAGGAAAAAAAGACTTTCAATAAATATATAATCATTTAGAATAGATTTACCACAAATAGCAGATTTAATAATAGGAATGATATACAAAGACAGCTAGGATCTTTGGAGAACAAAACCTGTTGAATTTTGGGCAAGTTATAACATTGATGAAATACAGTAGAAATGTGTTCAGATAAAAAATTACAAAATCATAATTTGAAAAAAAAAAA
>SJYT01045733.1:392540-413048 GCA_006410635.1 Cephalophus harveyi
TGAATGAAATAATCTGGAAAGGATTTTCTAAAAAAAAAAGGATATTCTTAGAAAATTTAGAAATAAGAAAAAAAAACCTGTTAGCTTTTATCATAAATATATAAGATTCTTCACATGCTCATTCTTCACCTATCAGATAGGCATATTCAAAATAACATAATACAAAGTTTATCAAATTATAAAATATTTATGATGTTTGATATAAAACTTGGAGTGCCTTGATAAAGCACATCTTTATATTATGTTTAATACTAATGTTCACCTAGAATTTAGTGCTATGCTTGAGGGCATCATTTAAGCCATCTCTAAGAAGAAGGAAATGGCAACCCACTCCAGTACCCTTGCCTGGAAAATCCCACAGACAGAAGAGCTGGTGGACTATGGTCCAAAAGGTCAGAAAAGAATCAGACACCACTTAGTGACTAAACAACAACAGCACTCTTTAGAGGGTTCTTCTTTAAACTCATGTTTCTTTATCATAAATACTGACACTGTGTAAATCTGTTCAAACCAATACTTTTCATTTGTTTATAATCCACATTAGACTACTGTAACCTATGCAATCTTATGGTAGCAATTAGACTTTGAAGTCTAGAAATCATTGGCTTCATTTTTCCTCTGTAAAGAGTTTTCATTCTCATTTGTTTTCTTTTTTAACTATTCTCTTTATCCCATTTGCTTTTCATATTTCTGTCCACTTTCCCAAAGAACTATGCTTAAGCAAGACTTTATGCAGCATTGGAGACATATAGGGATCTCTATCAGCAGACACAAAATGTACACTAGCCCATGTCAGCTCTACTCACACCATCAAGTGCAGTGCAATTACAATAATTAAATTTCAAACACTTCAATTATAAATCCTGACAGCGATGCAAATATTGGTTTATAGAAGAAGTCTCTAAGTAGGTACTTCTTGTCATATAAAGGAATAGTATTTAAAAATTAAAGTTAATGATAATTTTAATGAAAGAAACTCTCTAGATATACTCTTTAACCATGTAAGTTCAATCTGGAATAAAAGTGAACAGTTAGAAAATTTTCATTTTAGATTAAACTAGTTCTCTGGACTCTGTGATTACTGCTGCATTTATGCCTGGTTTGGTTTCCAAACTAGCTGCATCACGACTAACTACTGTAATAACTTTTATAATGCATTTTATCACTATAGTCAAATACTAGGCTCAGTAAGCAAGCAAAAGAATCACACAGTGTTGAGAAATTAATGGCTTATTGTGCAATTAATAGATTGCTTTAATATATTTTGTATTAATGTTCAGCATTTTTAACATACAATTTAAAGTAATATTTTCAGATTAACCATCAAATATAAATACAACTATCTAACAAAATATAATGTATAGAAATGTAATTTATATTTTTGTTAAAATTGGAAACAGATATTCACTTTTAGAGGAATAGGGGTCCTAGGTTCTATTGCAGATTATAGTATTCTCCTCTCTAGCTGCAATTTTGGGTAAGCCATCATTTATTACTTTTTTCTAAATTCTACAGCAATAAAATGAGGCATATAAAACTTTTTAATAAAAGTTCTATAATTTAAATTATAAGCAGTTTGGGGGAAAAAAAAAAACATTTTTAGAATGCAAATAAATCAGCCAGAAGCTAATTTTGTTCAGCTACCTTTTCATTTACTATTTCATTTTAACCTTTTGTTTACAGAGGCAAGCACTGTTTCAGTTTCTTTTGTATCTAAAGAGTGTCCATTATTGGCATAAATTTGGAACAACTCACTTGCATGAGAAAAAGTGCAACAGAAGGAAAGTCACTTAACAGCCAACATTTGCTGTGCCTATTTTTTCCCCTCTAGCATCAGGAATATAAGCCCTGGCTTTTCCATGGAATAAAAGGGGAAAGTAAATACACTGTAACTTCTGACTCTTGTCTCTTATACTACAGATGTCTAATATACCATAAATCTCTCTGCTTTTGTTTATGATACCTATTAGGTCTGTGCTCATTTCTGGAGTCTCTAGAGAGGAATCTGATCCAAATTGATTCAATTGGCACGATTAATTTTCTTACCTTCCTTACTTGTGGTAAGGACCCATTTACTTGCTAGCTCAAAAGATTGGTCCCATATATTCCCACTTCCCCCCAAAATGGTAGGTGAAATCTCATGCTTTATGTTATACTCCCTTCAGGTGTACCCTTCTGATGGATTCCCCAAATAAAAGGGAAATAATTAAAAAAAAAATTTTTTTACCAATGTTTAGTATTTTCAGTATACAGTGTTTATATATACTTTGCTACATTTATCTTTTGTATTTTCTATTTAAGAAAACTATTTACTCACAGCAACTATAAATTAAATATGCTCTGTTGTTTTAAGCTACCAAGTCTGTGCTATTTTTTTTTAATTAGATGCCTCCAGAAATTAATATATCATGTATTTAAAATTCTAGAGGAGGCAAAACTAATCTATAGTCACAGCAGACGTTGTCTGAATCAGGGATTAGGGCATGGCTGCCTGAAAAGTGATACACAGGAACTTTCTGGGGAGATGAAAAATGTTATATGTTTTAACAGTGGGTAAGGGCTTCCCTTGTGGCTCAGCTGTGAAGAATCTGCCTGCAATGTGGGAGACCTGGGTTCAATCCCTGGGTTGGGAAGATCCACGGGAGAAGGGACCAGCTACCTACTCCAGTATTCTGGCCTAGAGAAGTCCATGGACAGAGGAGCCTGGCAGATTACAGTCCATGGGGTTGCAAGAGTTGGACACGACTTAGCAACTTTCACTTTCACATGGAACCATGAGTATGTATATTTATCATAACTCATGGAACTACATAAAGTTATGCTAATTATACTTCACTAAATTGGAAATATGATTCGACAGTCCAATGCTCATTTAATCTTACAGGTAAATCATCACACTGCCTCCATGCAATGTGGGTAGGACAAAATGAACAGAAGTAAGACTAAGGTTTATCTTTTCACTACGGTCAAGTCCTATAAAAATATCATGGTCTGACTATGTTTATGCCTGGCTCTATGATACATCTCAAAGAGGTGCATCATCTGGGAAGCACTGAGATAGCAACCCTTGGTCTCAGAGGTGCTCTATGTTGACTTCCTAGTGGGTTGCTACCTTTGCCTTATGACTGCTGAAATTTGATTATAAATCACCCCAGCTTCTGGGGAAAAAAAAAAAGTCACAAACAATAAAATATTTTCCTTGTTTTGAGTAACAGCAGATGGTCCGTCAGAGTAAGACAGTGGAGCAATAAGTATGACCAATCTGTGTTATTGTGTTTTAATGTCTCTGAGCATAAGTATCCCGAAGAGCATAAGTGGAGCAAAGAGTCGGACGTGACTTGGTGACTGAACAACTGAGCATAAGAACCTGCCTGTTAGGCAGGAGACCCAGCCTCAATCCCTGAGTTGGGAAGATCCCCTGGAGACTGGAAAGGCAATTCACTCCAGTATTTTTGCCTAGAAAATTCCATGGACAGAGGAGCCTGGCTGGCTACAGTCAGTGGGGTCATAAAGAGTCGGACACAACTGAGCGACTAACACACTTTCACTGAGTATAGCTGAGGAATCAGTTTACTATTCTAAAAGTTTTGCAAGGGAGAGTGAGCAACTGATTCTACCAATAATTTGAGGAACACTTATTAACTCCTGCCTGTATGAAATGTCAGCATATTTGCTTATCTCTAAATCAGGAGGCCATCCAGTTACTGACATTAACTTTAACATGTGGGAACAAGCTCTTATATTGGATTATGGAGGATATAAAAACAGCACACAGACAGAGATCAAATTGTGAAGCATTGTAAGAATAAAGAGGAGAACTTATCTTGATTCTGTTACTTTAATGTTGAGAGTCACACTGCATTTTGGCATACCTAGAAAAATGTACATCCATATACATAATTTTATAAGTTAAAGCAACCATATCATTGACCAGAACTATGAGAAATAGGAAAGCCCCATAGTTCCCAGAATTTGAAAACTGCCTTCATAGTATAACTTTTGCTAATGATAACATGAAGACCTTTGCCCTAAACTTTAGTATATAGAGGGCATGTGTTCATATTCATGGACATCTTAATATCTTGGCCCTAATATGTGTTTTCTTTTTATTTTATAAAGCATGTATATAATGTTGGGAAAAAAAGGCACAGGATCAAATTTATAATGTAACTGGAAAAGCTGACCAATTGGCTGCCAGGTTTATTTCAGAGGAATGCACTTCTCAGACTAAATGATATATGATAAAATCATACAAGTGACTATGTTAGCTTAGTGAAGACATTGAAGCACATAGGTGGATCCTAACAGAGGGAAGAGCATGTTCAGAAGTCAAATGAAATAGAGTTAAATAACTGTAGTACTTTTAACTAAAAAAATTCAATATTACTGAAGAACAGAGCTCTAGATGTGGAGTTTTTGAAAGATATATCTGGAAAGATATAAGAAGAAGAAAATAAACCAAAGGAAAGGGTTGTGATAAGACTTATACCAAGAGCAATGAAGGGCTCGGGGTTTTTCATCAAGGCAATAAAACACTCAGATCTTTCTGTATTGGAGAAATTGAAGGACTTTCAATTTTGGGACCTTCAGTAGACTTCCTCAAATATTACTGAGTATAGAAAGCAGCAGTAGACTGAAAAAGATCAAAGCTCCCAAGACTGTCAGAGGTTACGCGTACAGTTTGAACCCAAATCCCTGAAGGGTAGGCTGAAGTTGATAAGGCTATAGAATCAAGCTATGGAAACTAAATGTTATTACCTCTGAAAATTCATTATCCTTTTTCCTTATAATGAAAACCTTTTTTTGTTTCAGGAAAAGCTACTCACTTATTTGATAGGTAATTTTCCTCAACCTACAGAAATGAACCTGAAACCCAGACTGGTCAATCAGAGTACTCATAATAACCTCATAGTGAGACATATAAATTAAGCAGTTATTTAAAGCAATTAAGATGGATGCTGAGGAAGGATGTTAGCTTTTATTACTCTTTGTCAGCTAAAAGAGCAATTTCTGCCATAATTTGGATAGAAACTAATTGATTTTAAGTTAGTTTGAGATTCAGTGTTGTCACCACTATAAGTATCCTAACTGATGTATATACTAATGGAAAAACAAACTTACTTGGCATCAGAATTTAATAACATCTTAATGAATTATAAAAATATCTATACTTTCATATAAGTATATGTACATATGATTAACTCAGTTTAACATACTTTACAACAAAAATAATACAGCATATTAACTAGAGGCAAAGTAATCATTAGTTGACATAAAAAGTACCCATAAAGTACTGAAATGCAGAAACGAGATGAACTAATACATTTTAATAATTTGAATCACACCCTAATGGTATATATAAATATTTAAAGCACAGGCAAAATCAATGAAATTTATTGTTGTGTGTTTATTTAAGAACCTTCATTCTTGCCTTTATACTGAAGTCCTATTTTAGCATTAGGTCAGAAATATTTTTTCCTAAGGCAGAACAACAGTTCAAATGTGTTATTTGCATTTCATATTAAGATTAATGCAGAGGCTTTAGGATTTTTCGTCTTCTGTGAAGATTGCTTTGAAAACCACTGAATTCCAAGTGACATATCTTGCTCTCATTCATGAATTAAATATTATATGTCAACTTTGCAATGAGGCATGCAGCAAATATACCTGAACAGTTCACTGTTTGGTTAGAAGAAGCACTTGGGAAATGTATGTTATGGCAGGGCTCCCCAGCCTCTGGGAACTAATACCTGATGATCAGAAGTGGAGTTGATGTAAAAATAATAGAAATAAAGTGTACAACAAATATAATGCAGTTAAATCATCCTGAAACCATCCCTCCCACTGAACCATGGAAAAATTTTCTTCTATGAAGTCAGCCCTGGTACCAAAAAGGTTGAGGACGACTGTTTATGGTATCAACATAATATTTTTTTTTTCCATTTCCCAAGAGAGTTAAATATCTTCTCCAAAGTTGCCACCATATTATGGGCTCCAGAGATGAACATGGGCTGCAATTATGAGATTGACGAGCAGGCAAAAAGCACTGCCCCCACTAAGCTGGGAATGCATGGACAGCAGCCGCAGCCTAGGAGACCCACAAGCAGGTGCCAAGTGCTGCCCTACCATCCCAAGAGTGCACAAGGGCTGCTGCAACTGCACACCCCATATCAAGGGGATAATGGCCAGCACACACCAAGAAGAGACAGCAAGCACCCAAACTAAAAGCAGCCCCTCTATTCGAGAAAAGATGATGAAGTAAAATGACTTGAGCTCAAACTCATCTCCCCTGAAGAAAACGCCAAAATCACAACTAACTGCTGAATAACCATCACACACACACAAAACAACCCACTGGAATTTATAAAAAAGAATACTTCACATTCAAAAGACAATGAAGAAGTCACAATGAGACGGTAGGAGGGGTGCTGTAACAACATAATCAAATCCCACACCCTCCAGGTGGGTGACTCTCAGACTGGAAAACAAATTGTAGAAGTTCTCCCACAAGAGAGAGAATTCTGAACCCTATCAGGCTCACCTGATGGTCTGGAATCAGGAGGAGGAACACCCAGATTTTGAAAGCCAGTGGGGCTTGAGTGTAGAAGCTCCAAGGACTGGGGGAAACAGAGGCTCCACTCCTGGAGGGCACACATAAAATTACAGACACTAGGATCCAGCACAAAGCAGTAACTCCATACTGTGAAAATGGCTATATTACCCAAAGCAATGCACAGATTCGATGCAAGCCCTGGATTTTTCACAGTACTAGAACATTTTTTTTTTTTAATTTGTATGGAAAGACAAAAGATCCCAAAGAGCCAAAGCAATCTTGAGAAATAAAAATGGAACTGGAGGAATCGGGCTCCCTGACTTCAGACTGTACTAAAAAGCTACAGTAATAAAACAGTATGATATTGGTGCCAAAACAACAACAAAAATATAGATCAATGGAATAGGATAGAAAGTCCAGAGATAAACCCACATACCTATGGTCACCCAATCTGCTACATAGGAAGAAAGAATACACAGTGGAGAAAAGACAGTCTCTTCAATAACTGGTGCTGGAACAACTGGACAGCAACATATAGAAGAATGAAATTAGAACACTCTCTAACACTATACACAAAATTGAACTCAAAATGGATCAAAGACCTCAAAGTATGACTGGACACTATAAAAATCACAGAGGAAAACACAAAGCACTCTTTGACATAAATCACAGCAATATCTTTTCTTATCTACTTCCTAGAGTAATGGAAATACCAAAAACTAACATATGGGACCTAATTAAACTTACAAGCTTCTGCATAGCAAAGGAAGCCATAAAAAAAAGACAATCCATAGAACAGGAGACAATATTTGCAAATGAAACATCTGACAAGGGATTAATCTCTAAAATATACAAACAGTTCATGCAGTTCTGTATCCAAAAACTAAAACATTCAAAAAGCGCTGAAGACCTAAGTAGACATTTCTCCAAAGAAGACATACAGATGGCCAACAGGAATATGAAAAACTGCTTGACATCACTAATTTATCAGAGAAATGAAAATCAAAACTACAATGAGTTATCACCTCACACCAATCAGAATGGCCATCATCAAAAAGTCTACAAACAATAAAGGGACTTACTGGAGAGGGTGTGATGGAAAGGAAACCCTTCTACCCTCCTAGGGGGAATGTAAATACAACCACCACGGAGAACAGTATGGAGGCTCCTTAAAAAACTAAAAATAGGACTATCATATAATCCAGCAATACCACTCCTGGGTATATATCAGAAGAAATCCATAATTTGAACATTATACATGCACCTCAACATTCATAGCAGCACTATTTACAATAGCCAAGAAAAGGAAGCAGACTAAATCCCCATCAACAGAGAAATGGATAAAGATGTGGTACATATATACAATGGAATATTAGTCAAAAAAAATGATATAATGCCATCTGCAGAAACATGCATGGACCTGGAGATTATCATACTAAGTAAGTTAAACAGAGAAAAACAAACATCATATGAATTCACTCATTTGTGTAATCTCATTTAAAAAAATGATACAGATGAACTTATTTACAAACCTTCAACAGACTTACAGATATTGAAAACAAACTTATGGTTGCTGCTGCTGCTGCTAAGTCGCTTCAGCCGTGTCCAACTCTGTGTGACCCCATAGATGGCAGCCCACCAGGCTCCACCATCCCTGGGATTCTCCAGGCAAAAACAGAGGAGTGGGTTGCCATTTCCTTCTCCAATGCATGGAAGTGAAAAGTGAAAGTGAAGTTGCTCAGTCCTGACTCTTTGCGACCCCATGGACTGCAGCCTACCAGGCTCCTCCGTCCATGGGATTTTCCAGGCAAGAATACTGGTTACCGAAGGAGAAATGTGGCAAGGAGGGATAAATCAGAAAGCTGGGATTAACATATACACACTACTATATATAATGGTTGCTATTCCTTCTCATAGCAACCATCTCCAGTATTCTTGCCTGGAAAATCCCATGGACAGAAGAGCCTGGAGGGCTACAATCAATAGTATCACAGAGTCAGACAAGATTGAAGCGACTTAGCACATATATAAGATCGATAAACAACAAGGATCTACTGTATAGCTCAAGGAACTCAACTCAATATTTTGTGATAACCTGCATGAGAAAAGAATCTGAAAAAGAATGAATATACGTATAACTGAATCACTTTGCTGGACACCTGAAACTAACACAACATTGTAAATTAAATATACTCCAATAAAACTTTAAAAAATGATAATAAACCTATCTCTTTTTGAAAAGTCAAAAAGAATATATTCAATATTTTGAATTACATCAAACATGATATTCTATTGAAAACTCACTAAAAGTAATAAAACACTGAGTAAATGTTAATAGATCTATTGAATCAATGACAGTGGGAGTCTATAAAAAAATGTTTACCAATTTTACTCAAGTCCGTATGGCACCACAAAGGGTAATAAAGCCAAGAAACACAAAAACAATATCAATTATCCTTTTTTAACTTTTGATAATCTAGTCTAAGTAATTACTAATAGGACTGCTGTACAGAAAAATAACACTGAACATGGTTTTCTTTTGATTTTAAGGATCCATGGAATATTAATTTCAGCAGTTATAAGAATATCACACTCCTATGATTCAAAGTTCAACCAATCACAAATCAAATCAGGACATCCAGACTGTGCTGGGTTTTGTTTCTTCACAATGTGAGTGTCACTGGGACCAGTCCACATCAACTATCATAAAGTGCTTCAGGTACTATGCATACATACCTCAGTCCTGGTGGTAGAATTTGCAGTGCCTTGTTAACTGGTTCCTGCTCCTCAGCCCCCCGCCCAGAGAACAGTTAGACTCATGGATGAGAAAGCCTTTGCAGAAGTCCAGGAATCCAGTTGAATAGTTCTATCAAACTGTTGGAGGTTAAAAAAAAACATATGTATGAATTTGGATGCACTGGAAAGGGAAAGGACAGTTTGACTTTACCTGCATAACCCCTCCCCCAAGGCAGCACACATTAGTGCCAAAAGAGACCACCCTGGACCATGATTTCTCACTTGGGGAAAGTGAAAGCATGAGAATGAGTACTCAAGATTCCCCAGGCAAATGAGATGCAGCCCAGGAGGATCATTTCTTTTTCACCCCATCCAGAGAACTGAGTCATGAGCTGCACTACTTAGGGCAGGGAAGATGCTGGGAGAGTGGCAGAGGGCACTGAAGGGATGTGGATCCAGAGATTGTTAAATGCCTCTTGTACACCATCAAGAAGCCCATCCAAGAGCCACTGGAGAAGGCTTAACTATGATTCTTCCCAACTTGCCCATGGGCACTCCCAGTGCTTTGTGCAACTCACCCATACACCCTCTAACGGTGCGGCCAGTTCCCTGTACATACTCTTAATGGCAGGAAGAATAAGCTTTGGCAGATGGCTAGTGAGCATTGCAGAAAATCAGCCAGAATCTGCAGACCAGGAAGCAACCACAAATTTGAGCTTTAGAGTCACCACTGGGAAAGTCAAAGGGAAGCTGTCAGCAACCCACCCAGTGAGCTGCAAGATGGAATGAAGCTTAAAATTTTTGCCAAAAGCAGCAGCAAGAAGTGTGACACAGGTGTAACCACAGAGAGACTGAGGAAGCCTCAGAATCCCCAGTACAGCAGTGGGAAGGTATTTCTTTCCTAAAGTCAGCCAGTAAAGACTGGAGAAAGTGCCTGCTACTTCTAATGGAAGGACAGCAGCTGCAAGAACTTTAAGGAAAAAAATTAAAAAATCATGGAAACATGACTCCAACAAGGGATCGCAGCAATCTGCTAGTAATCAATTCCCAAAACATCCTGATAAGGAATTTAAAATAGCTGGGTTTTTCTCTTGTGGTGAGAAGATCCACACTCGTAGCAGCTTTACGTATACAAAAAGTACTAACTAGTCTCCGTGTTGTACTGTCACATCCCCATTATTTACTTATTTTATAACTAGAAGTTGGTTCTGTTTCTTTCTTGTCCTTACTCAGGTACTTGATTGCACATGGTCAGAAGGGCCCAGTCAGCTGCTGACCCACCATGCTGCCCCGGACCAAGAAGGCAAGAGCAGGGCTTTCCATTTCCCAGTAGCAGGGGTCCCAGAGGGCTTCAATCAGCAAGCGCAGCCGCACGCCCTTGCAGACTGCAAATTGGAGGCTTGTAGGAGGAATCCCCGTCTATGGGGTCGCACAGAGTCGGACACGACTGAAGTGACTTAGCAGCAGCAGCAGGAGGAACCCCTTCCTCTGCACCCACCACGCTCCACCACCCGTCCCTGGGCGGCAGTGCAGCCGCCCCCAGCCCCCCTCCAGCGAGGCCCGCGAGAAACAAGCCTGATCTCCAGCCCCTGTGGAACTGGAGCCTGAGCAAGAAGCCAGGCTAGAGCAAGCCCGGCCTCAAAGAAGGTTACCGACGGGGCCGAAGTAGCGCTGACCTCAGTTCCTCAAAGAAGCCCAAGTGCTATTATGCAGGCTGTGAGAAAGTCTGGGGGCTGAGACCTCACCACGTATAGGAACCTTTGCCTGTGGCCGGCGTCAGGAGTTCCAGAAGTTTGTGCTTCAAGAGAGTTGGTGCGGCCCCGCTTCACTGGGCATGCGCGGGACCTTGCGCGGCCCACCTGCGGGAAGCTCCTCCGCAGTGGACAAGTACCACCCGAGCAAGCCAGCCAGCCAGCCGCCGTACCCCGGGGAGGACCTGTACCCACTCTCTCTGTTGCTGCAGCTGCTCCCATGCCAGCAACTCCACTGTCAGCACCCCCAGCTCGCTGAGAGCACTATTCTCTCTGGCTGCCAGGCCGCTGGGCTGTTTTCTTGCAGTAACACCGCCCTGCCAGCCTCTTCGAACTGCCTGGTCCCCGCCCCTCTTCCCGTGGGCCCGAGGCTGGAGGCCCCTCCCTGCTTGTTGCAGCCTTGAACAGGTGTCCTCCCTTCCTCTCGGAACTCCGTGTCTAGAGGAAAGAGAACTTTATGAAGTCAACAATAAACCATTATCTACACCCCAGGTGTCAAAGTAAACTTGGAAAACAGCAACAAACAACCACATAACTCCATACACAAATAGCACAGCGGGCATATCCACGAAGGTGAGAGTCAGCCGTGTTGAACCCTGATATTTCAGGGGTGGACATGTTCCAGAAGTCAGAGGTCAATAAGGAGACCACCCCCACCTCCACTCCACCATTGCTCCCATCTTACTCTTGTCAGGAGAGTGTGTAATTTCCTTGGTTCTGTTCTGCCTCTTGGCAACAAAAATTTGAAGTGACAGAGCAGTGCTCCGTGTTACAGCTCAGTTTTGTTTAGAAACTAAAGGAAAAGACATCCTTGAGGTGTGAGGGCATGCCAACCCAAAAGCCACAAAGAGAAGAGAGGCTCTGGCACAATTTTGGCTCCTCTTTATATATGCTTTTTCTCCTCCCACTGGGCCTGCCCTGTGTAAATTGGGCTAGCCAGGAGTGCTGTTTGTTTTACCTGAGGTCCTCACTCCAGTCTTCGGACCTTCCTTTGTTCTATTTTCGCAGGCTTTTCCCTTCTTTGTCTTTTAGCCACCTCCATTTCGAACTCCTTTTCCCTATTCTAACTACCTAACATTCTGAACTTAATATTCTGGAGTTTCCTTTTGTTTCAAGAGCACACTGAGGGCAAAGCCGGCAGACCCCTGCAGGTAGGGCTTTGCGTCTGGCCTGCTGGTCAATGGATCAGTCACCTCGGAGGAGACGTGGTCACTGACAGTTGTGCTTTAGGATAGATCCCTAGGGTTAGCTGCACCATCCCAGGAGTCTGTCAGATGCGTAGCCTGACTGGAGATTGTCATTTTGGTCCACAATTGTCATGGTGTGCAGCACAGCAGAGGCCACTGGGGTACGTGTGCTGGCACTGGAGGCCACTGAGGACTCTGGGACCAGGATCTGGACTTTCAGACTTTACAGCTAGATGGTCTTTCCAGAAATCTGTTTTAACTGCATGAGCCTTTCCATATGTAGTGCATGGGGGATCTTGTCCTTGACCATGAGAGAATTCCAACATAAACACAGCTGGAGGGGATATCCACCTCCAAAAAGGTCAACCCATACTTTCAGCCGTGTAGCTGGGATGGCAAGGCACCCCAAGAGTACTGGCTGATAGACCCCGTGTAGCCCACTGCAGTCATGGGATGCTTCTTCTTTTAGCTGTTATTAAATCCACCTGGCACAACTGGCTGGACCTTCTATTGCTTTTCTTCATAGTCCAGGAAAAGCAAGTTTATAATCTCGTTCTCCTCAAGTGGGATGAAGTTCTCAGTGATTAGGTACTTGAACCTGAGTTCCTAGGTTTCCTCATTCTTTGCCTTCTTCAGGTTCTGCTACATGTGGATACACTCATCATGCTGGCCCCAGGTCTCTGCCTTCACAACCTGCTGTTTGACTTGGAACTTCATGAGTTTCTTGGGTTTGACTTCCATGTCCTGCTCCATGGATGTGTTTGTAGCCTGAAACTTCATTGCCTCCTCATCTCAGATCATCACCTCCAGCTGTATTTCCTGCTCATGGTATTTCTGCTCTGCAGTCTCATCACTTTTCAGTTTCAATGTCTTCTACTTCTCTTTGGTGTGATTCATGTGATTCATTGCCCAATAGAGAAGCTCACTTTCCATGGCCTTGTACTTGACTGCAAGCAGTTCTCTGGTCTTCTGCTCCTGCCATAGGTCTTGTGGCATCCTCTCCTTCATCCCTAGCAACTTCTGCCTGTTCTCACTCATAAGACTGCAGTCATCCTGGCCGGTCACCTTCTCTTCCATGAGTCACTGCTTGTACACCTGAAGGCAATTATCCATGTTTTCATCCAAGGCTAGCTCCAGGAGGCTGGGCAGGTGGTGGTGGTAGTGGTTGAAGTTGTTATCCTCTTCTTTGGCCTCCCAGACTTTGATTACTGGCCCTTGCTGGTAACCTACCAGGGCTGACATAGTGCTTTCTATACTGATACTTTTTATGTTATTGTTCTTTATGCTGCTGCTCTTCCTCCATAGCCAGTTTTCCAGCATCTCCTTCTTCTCCAGATGAGACTTCAGGTAGGTGATCTCCTGGAATTCATACAGCAATGTGTCCGTGGGGTCCTCGTGCACTCAGAGGTTGTTCTTGATTTCCTTGTCTTTGATGGTAAAGCAGTGGTTGGAGAGGCTCTTGTTGTAGCCAGTAAGAAACTGGCACCTGTGTGGCTGCTATGATGATCTTGTCTTTGCCCCCAGAAGAGTTCTAGAGCAGTTAGAACTGCTGCTCTAGAATCAGCTTGGTGTTCTAATAGGGGATGTGGGTGCTCCTGTTGCCCACCAGGACAGTGACTGCATTGCCCAGGGAAGACAGAGAGAAGTTTATTTTGAAAGCTTCCTTATGCCATTCTCTTCCACCATCTCCACTGTCATCACTACCCATGGACTGTGTGGCTGTCCCTGCAGTTAAGTGGAGATTTGCTTTGTTCTACCACTTGCTCCTGGCCAGGTTCAACAAGGTTGAGTTTTTCCAAACAGCTGTGGTCCTGGCCATCATAGCCACTGTACCTGATGGTGGTGAGGAAGTAGAGTGGGAGCAAGAGCTGATTTCATTCATGTGTGTGTTGCCTATGACCTGAGTCTGCTCTCATAGGTTCATCATATGCTCAATCTCCTTGACATTCTTGGTTACAAAGGAGGAGAGATCCTTGATGTAGATGCCTCAGCCTTCTCCAGCAGCTTTATGTTCCTGCTGGACTCCTTGGACAGCAGGTCTCAAATCTCTTCTGGGTATATGTTCAGGTGGGAGGACTGGATCAGGCACTGCTGGTAGTACAAGTGCAAGAAATAGAGGAAGTGCTCAGAGGTTTTGGGGATGACCTTGTCACCTGGATTCTATCCAGGTTCACTGCATAGTATGTCCTGCCAGTGCCTATCTGGCCATAAACAAACACCATGCCATTGAAACCCTGAAAGTGAGTCTACTGAGGCTCTCACATTTTCAGCACATAAATCTCTGTTCTGAGCTCACATCATGCATGGTATTAAAGTTGAAGGTCTTGGAAAGCTATCCTGGAACAATGCAGGGGTTTCACAGAGTCAGCTGGCCAAGTTTTACATCCATGTCAAGGCTTCACAGCTGGCGCTAGTGGTAAAGCACCCGCCTGCCAGTGCAGGAGACATAAGAGATGTGGGTTCGATCGCTGGGTCAGAATGATACCCTGGAGGAGGGCTACTCCAGTATTCTTGCCTGGAGAATCACATGGACAGAAGAGCCTGGTGGGCTACAGTCCATAGGGTTGCAAAGACTCGGACAACGTTCGAAGCTACTTAGCACGCAGCACAGGATCTAATAGTGAACATCAGTCACCCCTTTAGCCAGAAGGTGGTCCTGGGCCATCACCTTCAGGGTTGGCCTTGGTTTTACTGGTCATCTTACTGCTCTGTCCTTTTATCACTCCCATCCCACTCCACAGCCTGGGTGGTCCTACTGTCGTCTCTAGGTCTGGATCATTGGGACTGACCCAGTGGGCCCCCATAGTGCCACTCTTCAAACTGCGTACAGACTCCTGGGGTGAGGATTCTGGGAGATGGCCCCACCAGTTCTGTAAGCTGGGCCTCCACAGGTCTCCAGTCCTTACAGAATTAAGCAGAGTCCATGGAAGCCACAGGAGCTGTGTTGGCTGAATGGCAGTCCCCAGAACCCACCTCATACTGGGGCAGAGAGAATCTGCCATGTTGCCAATTCTAGTGTTGCTGTAGCAACAGTAAGATAAAAGAGAAAAATGGGATGGGTGACAGACCAGTCCTCTCCTCCTCTCCCTCCTCCTCCTCTAAGGACCTGGTGGGAGCTCCTGGTTCTGGACACCGGGGGGGGGGGGTGTCTCACCGGGGGGGTCCCACCCCTCACATGGGCCGAGGCTCACATGGAGTCCTACCCTCAAGGTGGGAGAATCATTCATTACAGCGAGCATGGCTGCTCTAACTCTGCCTCTCACCACTTGGAGAAGAAGTGAGAGAAGGGGATAGGGCAGGGAACAGGGGAAGACTAAAAAGTTCCCTAAAATCTTGTAAGGAAGTTTAGAGCTATAACACATAAGAAAAGAGAAAAAGACAATTTAATGAAATCAGAAAAAAAAATACAAATAAAAGAGAACTTTACCATAGAGATATACTAAAAAAAATCAAAGAGAATCCTAGAGTGGAAGAGTACAGTGAATGAACTGAAAGATGGAAGAGAAAGCGTCAAAAGAAAGAAACAGAAATACATCCCTTATGGTAGAATGGATCAAGCAGAAAATAGCATATATAGTGTAGAGGATAGGACCTTTGAGATACTAGTCAGAGGAAAATAAAGAGGAGTGAGAATATCTAGTGTGATATATGGAATATCATCAAGAGAAACAGTCAGTGAACTATTGCAGTCCCAGAAAGGGAAGAGAGAGAGAAGGAAGAGAAAGCTTATTTAAAGAAATAATGGCTAATGACTTTCCAAATCTGGGGAGAGTTTTGGACATTCAATTTCATGAAGCTCATAGGTCTCCAAGCAAATCCAGTGAGAATTTTTCCAGGACACTTTTAATAGAGCTGTCAAAGTCAAAGCCAAAGCAAGATTCTTAAAATTATCAAGAAGAAGGAAGCATATAACTTACAAGAGAACTCTAGCACTATCAGCAACTTTTCAGCAGCAGAAACATCAGAGGCTGGGAGAGAACAGGATGGTATATTCAATATGCTGAAAGAAAAAAAAAAAAAACTGCTAACCATGGATGCTTATCTGGTAAAGTGGACCTTTAGAAATAAAGAAGAGATGAAGCCTTGCCCAAACAAACAAAAGCTGGGAAATTTCATCATGCAGGTAAGGCTAGAATTGCCTTGATTGGGCTTCTCAGGTGGTGTTAGTGGAAAAAAAACAAAACCACAAACCTGTCTGCTAATGCAGGAGACATAAGAGAAGTAGGTCCAATTCCTGGGTTGGGAAGACCCCCTGAGTAAGGCATGGAAACCCACTCTAGTATTCTTGCCTGAAGAATCCCACGGACAGAGGAGCCTGATGAGATGCAATCCATAGAGTCGTGCAAAAGTCAGACACGACTGAAGCAACTCAGCATACATGAAGACTTACCTTACAAAACGTGTTGAAAGGAATTCTTCAGACTGAAATGAAAGGATGCTAATTAGCAGCATGAAAACATATGGAAACACACAACACACTAGTAAAGGAAAATACATAGTCAAATTCAGCATACTCTGATATGATAATATAGTAGTATGGTGGTTTAGTTGCTAAGTCATGTCTGACTCTTGTGACCCCGTGGGCTGTAGCCCACCAGGCTCCCTGTCCATGAGGTTTCTTGAGCAAGAGTACTGGAGTGGGTTGCTGTTTCCTTCTCCAGGGGATCTTCCTGACCCAAGGATTGAACTTGTGTCTCCTGCACTTCAGTTGGATGCTTTACCACTGAGCCACCAGGGAAGTCCCTATAGTAGTATGTTAACCACTTAAATCTAATGCAGGTATCTCCCGCTTTTCAAAAGCTCCCTTTACAACACTTCATTTTTATGAAAGATCTATACCAGTATCTATTTTTTTTCTAAACAAAAGAAATCCAAAGAGATAATTTCTCTTTAATGAAGAAAAAAAAAAGTAATTGCTTCTTCACTTTATGCCATTTCAGCTTTAAAAAGTTTTCATAGTAACATTCTACTTTTTAATAGTAGGGGAAACCTGTACAAAGATTAAAGGAAAAAATTATTAAAAATAACTACATCTACTATAATTTCTTAATGCATATACAACATAAAAAGTAAATTGTGAAAATCAAAAATGCAAAAAGGGAAAAAATTTGAATTTTGTCTGTCATCAAAGTTGTTAGCATAAAATAGTTATATCCATATGATGTTTTGTGTAATCCTCATGTCAGTCACAAAGGATAAGCCTAGAGTCAATACACAAAAGAGAAAGAAAAAGGAATCAAAGATTATCATTAGAGAAAAGCAAGAGAGGAAGAAATGAAAAAGAAAATTAGAAAATAGCTAGAAACTAATTAATAAGATGTTATTAGTAAGTCCTTTCCTGACAATACTTGTTCTAAATGTAAATAGATGGAGGTCTCCAATCCAAAGGATAGGGCTGCAGAATGGAATTAAAAAAAATAAGAGCCAGCTATATACCACCTGCAAGAGACTCACTTCTGCTTTAAGGAAACAGAGGCTCAGAGTCAAGGGATGGAAAAAACTATTCTGGTCTTTTAAATATTGATTACCAGATGGTAGGGTTATGAACCATATCTTTCATCATAAAAAATATTTTCTAATGTCATTAAGTTTTTTAAGAAATAGAGAAAAATCAAAGCCTGCCATTGTCAAAGGAAACTCACTTGAAATATAGATATTTTAAAATCATATGAGAATTATACCTTCTTTTAGAGTATATAATTATGAAGAAAAAATATTAAGTACCTCAGTAAGATACTTTGAAAACTGCTAGTTTTAGATATTGCTGCTGCTGCTGCTGCTGCTAAGTCACTTCAGTACTGTCCAGACTCTGTGTGACCCCATCTACTACAGCCTACCAGGCTCCCCAGTCCCTGGGATTCTCCAAGCAAGAACACTGGAGTGGGTTGCCATGTCCTTTGTCAATGCATGAAAGTGAAAAATGAAAGTGAAGTAGCTCAGTTGTGTCCAACTCTTTACCACCCCATGGACTACAGCCTTCCAGGCTCCTCTGCCCATGGGAACTTCCAGGCAAGAGTATTGGAGTGGAGTTCCAGTGCCTTCTCTGTTAGATATAGCTATGAAATGCTAAACCAAATAAGTAGTTTCCAACTTAGACTTAATTATATATTTTTTCCCTTCATAAAATAATTGCCTAGAAACAACTGTTTCTCACTGCTGTTCTAAGTAAATATCTCTGTCAACTCCAATGATAGAATTTCTTTCTCCAATTTAAGGATTCTTAAAATATACAAGTCTAGCTGTGTCTAAGAAATGTGGAAGAGTTTCATTTTAACCTGTGCTTCATTGCAGTATGCCAGTAGCATGTCTGTGCAGTTTTGCCTTCCTCTTCCATTATGTATTTCAGAACAAAATAAAAAGCAAAATAAATAAATAGCAAAAGAGTAAACCATATGCTTGTCTTGATTACCTGAAAGGATTTAAAGATGAATGGATAAGAAAGCTGTGGTACATATACACAATGGAGTATTACTCAGCCATTAAAAAGAATTCATTTGAATCAGTTCTAATGAGATGGATGAAACTGGAACCTATTATACAGAGTGAAGTAAGCCAGAAAGAAAAACACCAATACAGTATACTGACACATATATATGGAATTTAGAAAGATGGCAATGATGACCCTGTATGTGAGACAGCAAAAGAGACACAGATGTATAGAAAGGACTTTTGGACTCTGTGGGAGAGGGAGAGGGTGGGATGATTTGGGAGAATGGCATTGAAACGTGTATACTATCATGTAAGAATGAAGCACAAGCCTATGTTCGATACAGGATACAGGATGCTTGGGGCTGGTGCACGGGGATGATCCAGAGAGATGATATGGGGTGGGAGGTGGGAGGGGGATTCAGGATTGGGAGCTAATATACACCCATGGTGGATTCATGTCAATGTATGGCAAAACCAATACGGTATTGTAAAGTAAAATAAAGTAAAAATAAAATTAAAAAAAAAAAAAAAGAATTGATCTGTCTTATGTAGCTGGTCTAAAGATACAGAATACTAGCAAATAAGGGGAAACAGGATACCTTCATATGCAATAGCAAATTTTTCATTATGGAGAAAGTAGAATGATTCAGTATATAAGGTGACTTAATAACAGGTATTACAAAATTAGAAATACTGATAAGAATGAGTTGGCATTATTATGTATCAAGGTGAAAGTAAAAGTTGCTCAGTCATGTCCAACTCTTTGCGACCCCATGGACAGTCCATGGATTCTCCACGCCAAAATACTGAAGTGGGTAGCCTTTTCCTTCTCCAGGGTATCTTCCCAACCCAGGGATCGAACCCAGGTCTCCCACATTGCAGACAGATTCTTTACCAGCTGAGCCACAAGGGAAGCCCAAGAATACTGGAGTGGGTATGTATCAGGAGACTGCCAAATACCCTAATCCTGCTCTCAATCATTCATTCTTCCTTGTGAGCTACATATGCTCAAATATGCAGCATATGTGAAAACATATGCACAAGTATAGAAGTCAAAGCCAGCTGAACAGAGTAACAATTAACTGGCCATGACTTTGGTGGCAAACTTCGATGCAGAATGTCTTTACCTCAATTCTGTAAGCTCAAATAGTGTATAATTACAAATACTGAAATTCTCCTTTATCTAAGTGCAAACTGAAGTCTCAAATTACAAGTTTGAGAGATGGACCAAAAAAAAAAAAAAAAAAGCAAGTATCCATTTTACCTACCCAAGTGTGGAATCAATAAAGAGCCATACACATAAGTCAAGCAGATGGCATTAGTTCTGCAACCAAGTGGATACACTCACATCCTATGCATTTTTGAAAAAGGGAAGTGGGGTAGTGGCTGATGAGGGGTGCTTGTACAATTCCTTGTCCCAAGAGTGAGTTTTCGGTTATTATCTGTGCCCCTTAGGATTGGCCATATGTTTATTATTCAGAGATTGTCCAAAAGCCAGTAATATATTTGGCTTTTCCAAATAAGGAGTAAATGAAGGGAAACTGAAAATAGATTATAAGTAAATCAACAGTGAATACAAAGAAATAAAAATTTACCAATTATAATAAACACCTAAGACATTTGTACAAAGCATTTAAGAGTGGAATCAAGGATATTCTGCCCAAGACTTTGTACCAGATTCATGTGTTTGCATAATTATTCTATCAAAACCTCAAGAAAAACATAATTCCATTTCTATTCAGATTCTTCATCAGAATGCAGAAGGGACACTTTATTTTTATGTAAATTCAGGATGTCATTAATAATAAAAACTGACATATATACAAAAGTTAATTTCTAATATAAATACTAA
>SJYT01045733.1:419632-448966 GCA_006410635.1 Cephalophus harveyi
GCTTAATTCAAGAAGTGTTAAAGTATTAAAAATGATATTGGGAAATAAGGAATCTTTATAGATTTTTTACCTGAAATACATTGAAGCATCAGCTGAAAACTGAAAAATATTATGCCAATTGTAAAGCTCAATAAATTAAAGCTAACATAGATTTATAAATGGTAGTTGGCATCATATTCGCTTGTTGTTAGATTGTTATTTGTGTTCCAAGGCACAAGCTACTTGTCAACCTATTATACATGATGTGTCATCAACAGAGCAAATGAACAAGCCCATCTGGCATAATGTCATAGTATCTTAAAATATATGTGAAAGTTTGGTATATAGACCATAAATATTTTTGTATAAATGGGCTTTTTTGTTATTTTTCTGGCACTATTGTTTTAAACAAGGATATAATAACTTATACTGTAGGAATTTTCTACTTAACTGGAGTTTCCTACCTGATATATTTACTCTGACTGGGAGTTTGTATATTTTTACCTATGATGTGATACTTTGAACATCTTCTGACATGATGTGCAGGCATGCATGCAGGACATCATCACTCCCTTTGTTGTAGGGTAATCTTGAAAGGGTGAAAATTCTGGATAAGTGTTTTCAAGTAACAATATGGACTTCCAGATACATTAAAATATACCAGTACTAATGATTAGGACCAGGAAAAATATCATATTACAAAACAGGTGTACTTTCTCTCAATGGCTGGAGTTCAGGGCTGTTTGGATTAATATGCATTATACATAATCTGCAGATTAAGCTAAACCACCTGGGAAATGGATGGCCAATGAAGCACTTTATCTGCACACTGCAGGTACCTTGAGTAGTTTGCTACCTACAGCATAATTATAATTCTATTTTGATGTAGGCAGTGGTACAGTAGTTAAAATCATTTTCATTTCTTCCAAAATTTCCTGCAGAGAAATGCAAGCTGATGCAGTCTATTTTAAAACAGTATTGTTTACCTGAATATAAGCCATAAAATGTAACCATAATTTGGAACCAGCTAGTATATCCTTCAATAGAAAAGGGAAGAGTTACTATCTGTGTTGATGAACAGGTACATAATTAAATATAAATATTGTGAAAGTCCCTTAATATTTTGTTAATGAGATTTGTTTGATGCCTTTTTATATCAAAATTGCTCAAAGGTGTTTGAATTTTTAAAATATATTTTGATTTTTCCACACACTTGAATGAAATGTAGAGTTGAAGCAGTTAGGGAGTAGATGGAAAAATGTATCTTGACATCAGTGATTTAAACATATAAATGCATGTTCACATGCATTTATATGAATATAAGTATATATACCTGTGTAAATATTTTACATGTACTCAAATTTGAGTAATTTAGATAATTTCATTTTGATTTTAAAAGTGTATGTAGGAAATTTGCTGTATGTATATCAGAATAGATTCACAAAAATGTGTACATCAAAATCCCTAGAATATATGGATATGTTACATTATACAGCAGAAGAGATTTTACCATTGTCATTAAAGTTATGGACCTTAAAATAGAGATATTATCTTGGGTTATCTCACTGAGTCCAGTCTAATCACATGAGTCCCTAAAGGCAGATAACTTTCTAAACTGGAGTCAGATGTAGCAGGATGAGTATCAGAGATACTGAAAGCAAGAGAGCAGCTTGATCCACTCTTATTGGAGGCCACATGGAAAGCATGAGAAAGACCACAGATAGTATTTAGGAGCAATGAAAATCTTTGACAGCAAAGGAGACAGATGGGGACCTCAGTCCTGCAGTCACGAGGAAGTAGAACCTTCCAACAACTTGAATGATTTTAGAAGCAGATTATTCTCCGGATCTTCCATTAAGAAAGGCAGCCCTGCCAACACTTTAATTTCAGCTTTATGAAACCCTGTCCCACCCTAACCTGTGGCCTACAAAATCTGTGAGACAGTAAATGTGTGTTGTTTTAGTCCACTAGATTTGTGGTAATGTGTTACTGCAACAATAAAACACTAATATACATGTTTTAACCTGACAGTTGGACAGAGATGTAATTTAGTCTTTTTTTTCCTTTGTTTTTTGCCTAATTTTTATGTTAGTTCCTCAGCACTGTATAAGGATATTTCATTTGATAATTACCTGTGAGAACATGGCCCAAATGGAAGACCATCCTTAGTAACTACACTTTCTACCTGTTAGTTCCACCAGGACAACTCCTATACTGGACCAAGATAGGTGGCTGCATCACCACACTTTCTTGCCTAATCATCTTGATCACATTCTGAAAAATTTATATATATTTTTTCAGGATGTGCTGAAGGCTAGCAACAAAAAAGAAATAAACAAAAATAAAGAAATACATACATTATTAGGGAAAATAATATTTTTTAAAATTTACCTGCAGTGTGTTTGGATGACCCTGTTAATAGAGTTTCCAGTCTTAATCTTTTAACTTTGAGAGTGCGTGTGTTAGCTAAAACTCAACCTTGGTTTGGAATATATGATTTCCACATATGGTAGGTTTTTTCAAATTTGGAATTTGTTTCTCGTTACTGCTTCAAGTAAGATTATTTTGCATATGTCGGTAAGGATGGTACTGTGGCCATGTAAGGCTTATTGTGTCATCTTGCCCTCAAAAAAAAATTATTCCCTGTATTCCACCCAAAGATGTATCCTCTCAACCAAAGCTTATATAATATGACAGCCATAAAAGTGTGCTTTGCAGATAACTGACAAAGAGAGAACCAATGTGGGAATGTAGCCACAGTCTCTAACTGTGATTGCGTGAAGGGTCCACCTCAGCTTATTATCTCAGCCTGGGCTTCCTAGAAAGTCCTCATCATTGAAACAGCACCATGATAGTACAAGGACTCACTATTCTTGGTCAACTAAGGAGTTGTCAGATGTTTTGAGGTTTTTCCTACCTAGTTCTCCTTTCTTTCCCCTCTCCTTTAAGAGATTGTTGTTGTTTAGTTCCTAAGTCATGTCTGGCTCTTTTATGACCCCATGGACTTTAGCCTACTGGGCTCCTCTGTCTATGGAATTTCCCGGGCAGAATACTAGAGTGGGTTGCCATTTCCTCCTCCAGGGGATCTTCCTGACCCAAGGATAGAGCTTGTGTCTCCTGCATTGCACGTGGATTTCTTACTACTATGCCACTGGGGAAGCCCCGCTTTCAGAACTTATTTGCTTTCTTTGTAATCCTTTTTCTCTTTCATTTGGCTTAATCTACATGATACTACTGATCATTTGTAAGAGGCTATGGTCTGAATATTTCTGTCCCCTCAAAACTTGTACATTGAAATCTAATCCCCAGATTGGTGGCACTGGGACATGGGAGATAATTAGGTTGTGATGGTAGGGCCCTCAGGAATGTGATTAGTGGCTTTATAAAAGAGGCTCGGGAGGCCTCTGGCCCCTTCCACCCTGTGAGTTCACAGCAAAAAGGTTTTGATCATACACAGAATCTGATCATACACAGATGTGATTTTGCCTTGGTCTTGGAGTTCCTAGCATCTAGAACTGTGAGAAATAATTTTCTATACATTATGAGCCACCCAGTCAATGGTAGAAATTGACTATGACTATGATGACCATTATATCTACTACTGTGGGCAGGAGTCCCTCGGAAGAAATGGAATAGCCATCATCCCCATCATGGTCAACAAAAGAGTCTGAAATGCAGTACTTGGATGCAATCTCAAAACTGAGAGAATGATCTCTGTTCGTTTCCAAGGCAAACAATTTAATGTCATAGTAATCAAAGTCTATGCCCCAACCAGTAACGCTGAAGAAGCTGAAGTTGAATGGTTCTATGAGGACCTACAAGACCTTTTAGAACTAACACCCAAAAAATATGTCCTTTTCATTATAGGGGACTGGAATGCTAAAGTAGGAAGTCAAGAAACACCTGGAGTAACAGGCAAATTTGGCCTTGGAATGTGGAATGAAGCAGGGCAAAGACTAATAGAGTTTTGCCAAGAAAATGCACTGGTCATAGCAAACACCCTCTTCCAACAACACAAGAGAGGCTACACATGGACATCACCAGATGGTCAACACTGAAATCAGATTGATTATATTCGTTGCAGCCAAAGATGGACAAGTTCTATACAGTCAACAAAAACAAGACCAGGAGCTGACTGTGGCTCAGATCATGAACTCTTTATTACCAAATTCAGACTCAAATTGAAGAAAGTAGGGAAAACCACTAGACCATTTAGGTATGACCTAAGTCAAACCCCTTATGATCATACAGTGGAAGTGAGAAATAGATTTAAGGGCCTAGATCTGACAGATAGAGTGCTTGATGAACTATGTAATGAGGTTCGTGACATTGTACAGGAGACAGGGATCAAGACCACCCCCATGGAAAAAAAATGCAAAGAAGCAAAATGTCTGTCTGGGGAGGCCTTACAAATAGCTGTGAAAAGAAGAGAGGTGAAAAACAAAGGAGAAAAGGAAAGACATAAGCGTCTGAATGCAGAGTTCCAAAGAATAGCAAGAAGAGATAAGAAAGCCTTCTTCAGCGATCAATGCAAAGAAATAGAGGAAAAGAACAGAATGGGAAAGACTAGAGATCTCTTCAAGAAAATTAGAGATACCAAGGGAACATTTCATGCAAGGATGGGCTCGATAAAGGACAGAAATGGTATGGACCTAACAGAAGCAGAAGATATTAAGAAGAGGTGGCAAGAATACACAGAAGAACTGTACAAAAAAGATCTTCACGACCCAGATAATCATGATGATGTGATCACTCATCTAGAGCCAGACATCTTGGAATGTGAAGTCAAGTGGGCCTTAGAAAGCATCACTACGAACAAAGCTAGTGGAGGTGATGGAATTCCAGTTGAGCTGTTTCAAATCCTGAAAGATGATGCTGTGAAAGTGCTGCACTCAATAGTCTGGGGAGGCCTTACAAATAGCTGTGAAAAGAAGAGAGGTGAAAAACAAAGGAGAAAAGGAAAGACATAAGCGTCTGAATGCAGAGTTCCAAAGAATAGCAAGAAGAGACAAGAAAGCCTTCTTCAGTGATTAATGCAAAGAAATAGAGGAAAAGAACAGAATGGGAAAGACTAGAGATCTCTTCAAGAAAATTAGAGATACCAAGGGAACATTTCATGCAAGGATGGGCTCGATAAAGGACAGAAATGGTATGGACCTAACAGAAGCAGAAAATATCAAGAAGAGGTGGCAAGAATACACGGAAGAATTGTACAAAAAAGATCTTCATGACCCAGATAATCACAATGCTGTGATCACTCACCTAGAGTCAGACATTCTGGAATGTGAAATCAAGTGGGCCTTAGAAAGCATCACTACGAACAAAGCTAGTGGAGGTGATGGAATTCCAGTTGAGCTATTTCAAATCCTGAAAGATGATGCTGTGAAAGTGCTGCAGGCAATATGCCAGCAAATTTGGAAAACTCAACAGTGGCCACAGGACTGGAAAAGGTCAGTTTTCACTCCAATTGCAAAGAAAGGCAATGCAAAAGAATGCTCAAACTACCGCACAATTGCACTCATCTCACATGCTAGTAAAGTAATGCTCAAAATCCTCCAAGCCAGGCTTCAACAGTACGTGAACCGTGAACTTCCAGATGTTCAAGCAGGTTTTAGAAAGGGCAGAGGAACCAGAGATCAAATTGCCAACATCCGCTGGATCATCAAAAAAGCAAGAGAGTTCCAGAAAAAGATCTGCTTTATTGACTATGCCAAAGCCTTTGACTGTGTGGATCACAATAAACTGTGGAAAATTCTGAAAGAGATGGGAATACCAGACCACCTGACCTGCCTCTTGAGAAATTTGTATGCAGGTCAGGAAGCAACAGTTAGAACTGGACATGGAACAACAGACTGGTTCCAAATAGGAAAAGGAGTACGTCAAGGTTGTATATTGTCACCCTGCTTTTTTAAATTTATACGCAGAGTACATCACGAGAAACACTGGACTGGAAAAAACACAAGCTGGAATCAAGATTGCCTGGAGAAATATCAATAACCTCAGATATGCAGATGACACCACCCTTATGGCAGAAAGTGAAGAAGAACTAAAAGGCCTCTTAATGAAAGTGAAAGAGGAAAGTGAAAAAGTTGGCTTAAAGCTGAATATTCAGAAAACAAAGATCATGGCATCTGGTCCCATCACTTCATGGGAAATAGATGGGGAAACAGTGGAAACAGTGTCAGACTTTATTTTGGGGCTCCAAAATCACTGCTGATGGTGACTGCAGCCATGAAATTAAAAGACGCTTACTCCTTGGAAGAAATGTTATGACCAACCTAGACAGCATATTCAAAAGCAGAGACATTACTTTGCCGACTAAGGTCCGTCTAGTCAAGGCTATGGTTTTTCCTGTGTTCATGTATGGATGTGAGCGTTGGACTGTGAAGAAGGCTGAGCGCCTAAGAATTGATGCTTTTGAACTGTGGTGTTGGAGAAGACTCTTGAGAGTCCCTTGGACTGCAAGGAGATCCAACCAGTCCATTCTTAAGGAGATCAGTCCTGGGATTTCTTTGGAAAGAATGATGCTAAAGCTGAAACTCCAGTACTTTGGCCACCTCATGCGAAGAGTTGACTCACTGGAAAAGGCTCTGATGCTAGGAGGGATTGGGGGCAGGAGGAAAAGGGGACAGCAGAGGATGAGATGGATGGATGGCATCACTGACTCAAAGGACGTGAGTTTGAGTGAACTCCGGGAGTTGGTGATGGACAAGGAGACCTGGCGTGCTGCGATTCATTGGGTCACAAACAGTTAGACATGACTGAGCGACTGAACTGAACTGAACTGATGATTATTTCAGGTTTTCTTTTGGTGGTAGGAGAAGCACAAAGTTGAAAAATATGTTTAATGATTAGGATCAATCCATGCAAATACAGTTTTCCTCAGGATTTAACTTGCATTTGGGTTTAATCATGCTAATGGTACATGTGGCCTTAAAAAAAAAAGAGGCCATTTTTCCTTTTAAAGCATGACTTTTTCACATCAGTTGCTTTCCAGTGATGAATTGCAGAGTCCACGTGCATATATTTTCAGTGGATTTGGTCCATCTTAGACTGCATTCCTCTTTGTGTCAAGAAATGTCCGAATTCCCATTTCATTTCTAAAGAGAGCAAGACTGATGAGTCATAGTCAAATTAATAGTCAAGTTAATCACTTATCTTTATCTACTCAGATAGTCCGTGTTTATGTCATATTATTCATTTGTTGAGTGGAACCTCGTTTCTGAAGTAAGTAATTTTCTGACATTAAATATTTTGTTCTAAAAGTTAATGTTGCCATATATTTCAATATCAGCAACAGACTTAATTTCTAATAATAGTAGTTAAAAAGGCATTTTCCCTTACAACCAAATATAGTGTATAGATTATTTATAAATACTCTATTAACTTCAACACTCCGTAGCTTGTGTCAGCCCAAGTAGTATACATTAAAATCTGAATGAATATTTGAAAAGTGTGGCATAATGGCCATCTAAATCATATAATTCTTTAAAAGTAAAAACTATTAGTTTTATACTATAATCTAATAGTATAATTCCAAAACTATTGTATTTATTTGTGATTTCCTCAAGAAAGAGTAATCCTTAGTTTTATTATACCTCTTGTTGTTGTTCAGTCACTCAGTACTGTCCATTTCTTTGAGACACCCATGGACTGTAGCATGCCAGGCACCCTGTCCTTCACCACCTTCTGAAGCTTACTCAAACTCATATCCATTGAGTCAATGATACCATCCAACCATCTCATCCTCTGGCATCCCCCTCTCCTGCCTTCAATTTTCCCCAGCATCAGGGTCTTTTCAAATAATTCAGCTCTTTGCACCAGTTGGCCAAAGTATTGGAGCTTCAGCTTCAGCATCAGTCCTTCCCATGAATATTCAGGACTAATTTCCTTTAGGATTGACTGGTTGGATCTCCTTGCAGTCCAAGTGACTCTCAAGAGTCTTCTCCAACATCACAGTTCAGAAGCATCAATTCTTCAGTGCTCCACCTTGTTTATTATCCAACTCTCACATCCATACATGACTACTGGGAAAATCATAGCTTTGACTAGTTGGAACTTTGTCAGCAATGTAATGTCTCTGCTTTTTAATACATTCCCTAGATTTGTCATAACTTTTTTTTTTTTCCCCCAAGGAGCAAGCGTCTTTTAATTTCATGGCTGCAGTCCCGTCTGCACTGATTTTGGACCCCAAGAAAATAAAGTCTGTCACTGTTTCCATTGTTTCCCCATCTATTTACCATGAAGTGATGGGACCAGATGCCATGATCTTCATTTTCTGAATGCTGAATTTTAAGCCAGCATTTTCACTCTCTTGTCTCACTTTCATCAAGAGGCTCTTTAGTTCCTCTTCACTTTCTACCATAGGGGCTGTTTTATTGCTATTTCTCCCTGCAATCTTTATTCCAGCTTGTGCTTCATCCAGCCCAGCATTTCTTATGATGTACTCTGCATATAGGTTAAATAAGCAGGATGACAATATACAACCTTGACATACTCCTTTCCCAATTTAGAAATGGTCTGTTGTTCCATGTTCGGTTCTAACGGTTGCTTCTTGACCTGCATACAGATTTCTTAGGAGGCAAGTAAGGTGGTCTGATATTCCCATTTCTTTAAGAATTTTCCACAGTTTGTTGTGATCCATAGAGTCAAAGGCTTTGGTGTAGTGAATAAAGCAGAAGTAGATGTTTTTCTGGAATTCTCTAGCTTTTTCTATGATCTACCAGATGTTGGCAATTTGATCTCTGGTTCCACTGCCTTTTCTAAATCCAGGTTGAACATCTGGAAGTTCTCAGTTCATGTACTCTTGAAGCTAGCTTGGAGAATTTTGAACATTACTTAATGGCATGTGAAATTAGTGCAATTGTGCAGTGGTTTGAACATTTTTGACATTGCCCTTTGGGATTGGATTGAAACTGACATTTTCCGGTCCTGTTGCCCCTGCTGAGCTTTCCAAATTTGCTGCCATATTGAGTGCAGAACTTTTGCAGCATCATCTTTTAGGATTTGAACTATCTCAGCTGGATTCTATCACCTCCACTAGCTTTGTTTGTAGTGTTGATTCCTAAGGCCCAGTTGACATCTCACTCCAGGATGTCTGACTCTAGGTGAGTCATCACACCGTCATGGTTATCAGGGTCATGAAGATCTTTTTTGTATAGTTCTTCTGTGTATTCTTGCCACCACTTTTCCATATCTTCTGGTTCTGTTAGGTCCATATAATTTCTGTCCTTTATTGTGTCGATCTTTGCATGAAATTTTACCTTGGTTATCTCTACTTTTCTTGAAGAGATCTCTAGTCTTTCCATTTCTATTGTTTTCCTCTATTTCTTTGCACTGATCACTTAGGAAGGCTTTCTTGTCCCTCCTTACTATTTTTTGGAACTCTGCATTCAGATCGGTATATCTTTCCTTTTCTCATTTTCCTTTAGCTTCACTTCTTTTCTCAGGTATTTGTAAGCTCTCCTCAGACAACCATTTTACCTTTCTTTTTCTTGGGGATGGTCTTAACTACCACCTCCTATACAATTTCATGAATCTCCATCCATAGTTCTTTATATCTAATCCCTTGAATCTATTTGTCACTTCCACTCTATAATCATAAGGAATTTGATTTAGGTCATACCTGAATGGCCTAATGGTTTTCCCTACTTTCTTCAATTTAAGTCTGAATTTGTCAATAAGGTGTTCATGATCTAAGCCACAGTCAGTTCCCAGTATTGTTTTTGTGACTGTATAGAGCTTCTCCATCTTCAGCCGCAAAGAATATAATCAATCTGATTTTGGTTTTGGCCATCTGGTGATGCCCATATGTAGAGTCATCTCTTGTGTTGTTGGAACAGAGTGTTAGCTGTGACTAGTGCATTCTCTTCAGCAACTCTGTTTTACCTGAAACTAGATAGTATATCTATAATTTCAAGTAATTAAATCATATAGTAAAAACTAATGGAAAGTTGCATGTTGAATTTACAGATGCTTAAGGTATGAAATGTATCTCAGATATTCTTACATATTTTTGATGAGCATATCTATATGTTTCTGTGAAGAAAATCAGATATATAAAAGGAAATCTCTGAAGCTCGCATAATTAAAAATATGTTGGAAATGTTATAATTATTAAAGTTAATTATAATTAATTTAATTCATTATAATTATTATTTATAGTTATTCTTTAAATGCTATTTAAAATAGAGAAAAGCTCAATAGAAAAATTTGGATTATAGGACTATGTTAAAGAAACTTTACAAATTATTTTATTGAAATGTATTTGGCATATAGTATTATGCAGATTTAAGGTGTATGCCATGTCGATTTGATATATTTATACATTGCAGTATGATTTCTATTTTAGAGTTAGATGGCATCACTGTCATATTATACAATTGTCATTTTTTTTGTTGTTGTTGTGGGAATAATTAAGATCTAGTTTCTTAGTAAGTTTGACGTTTGTAATACAATACAGCTGACCCTTGAATAACATGGGTTTAAACTTCAGGAGTCTACTTATATTTGGATAATTTTCAGTAGTAAATGCTGCAGTACTATATGGTAGTGGTTGGTCGAATCTGAGAATGCAGAGGAACTGTGGAGAAAAAGGGTTAGCTGTAAGTTTTATACAGATTAAACCTCACATTGTTAAAGGGTCATTATTGGTGTCTATAGTCACTGTACCATGACTAGATCTCAAGGACTATTTATCTACTAATTACAAGTGTTTGTCCCCTTAGACAGAATTTCTTCCATTCTTCCACTCTTCAGTCCCTGTCAACTATAATTTTTCTCTATATTTAGGAGTTCAGCTTTCTTAGATTACACATGCAAGTGATACCATAGAGTATTTATCTTTATCTAACTTCCCTCACTTAGCATAATGTCCTCAGAGTCCATCACTGTTGTTGCAAATGGCAGAGTTTCCTTCTTTCTCTTGGCTGAATAGTATTCCATTGTATGTATATACCACATATCTTTTTCTTCTTCTTTTTTTTTTTTGCTGACTGTGCCTCACAGCTTGCATGATCTTGGTTCCCTCCCTGACCAAGGTTGTTTGCACAGTCTGAGTTATTGTGAATAATTCTGTAATAAATTTGGGAATGCATATATCTCTTCTATAACCTATTTTCATTTCATTTGTATATATATCCAGAAATGGGATTAGTGGATCTCATGGTATTAATGGTTACTTTTTTGATTTTTGGAAGAAAGTCCATATGGTTTTCCATAGTGGCTGAACTAATTTACATTTCCACGAACAGTGTACAAGGGTTGTTTTGTGTCATTTTTAAATACCTGTTCTAATATTTCTTTGTTTTTCTTTTTTTGTGAAGCTTTAGGTCATGGTAAATTTTATCTGACTGAAATAAAATAGATGTAATGTCCGTTCTGAAGGAGATCAGCCCTGGGATTTCTTTGGAAGGATTGATGCTAAAAGCTGAAACTACAGTACCTTGGCCACCTCATGCCAAGAGTTGACTCATTGGAAAAGACTCTGATGCTGGGAGGGATTGGGGACAGGAGCAGAAGGGTACAACAGAGGATGAGATGGCTAGATGGCATCACTGACTCAATGGACATGAGTCTGAGTGAACTCCGGGAGTTGGTGATGGACAGGGAGGCCTGGTGTGCTGCGATTCATGGGGTCGCAAAGGGTCGGACATGACTGAGTAACTGAACTGAACCAAACTAAATGTCTTCTAGGTTTTTTAAGAACACGCTTTACGTTCATTAAGAAAAAAAGATGGTGGTAATTCATTCTCTCTCTCAGATGCTGATAATTAGAAACAAATGTTTCAAAGACAAATTAGCCCTTTATATCTAGCAATCAGGCCAACAGTGTTATAATAATTATTACAATAAAATTGAAAGCTTTATTATGTAGAGTTTAAAAAACATACCACCTTTGAAATGGAAAATATATTTCTTATAGTCCCAAATCACCCTCTATGATTACTAAATCTCTTGAAAATTTTCTTATATTTAATTGCAATAGATCACTAAGGACTTTATGTTTATATTTTTGATTTATTGATGTCTAATTTCACAATTTCTCCCATATTAAAATGAATTGTCCAGCTAACATGTATTACAGTACCAGTTAGAATCAGTCTGTAAAATCATCCTTGCATATCACAGTGAGATTTGCCACAGTTTGTATCTTTTGTGATTATGTTTCTATACCTGTATTAACATAATGAATGTGTAGCCCACTGGAGAATGTTTTAATTTATTGAAACTTGTTACCATTAACAGGAAGTGTCAGAATAATAAAGTAGCTGATTCTGCATTTTTGTAGGGACCTTAAAAACAAGGTCCTTCATCTAACAGAATAATTTATCTTATTCATCTTTTCTCTAATGTCAGCTTAAAAAATATTGACAACCTAAAAGTTGAGAGTTATGCTTTATTTGCTAAGAACTTTTAGGACTTCCAGCCTGGGAGATAGCATTTCAGGTAACCCTGAGAGAACTGCCCCAAAGAGGTGAGGGGAGGAGCCAGGTTACAACAAAGTTTTGCAACAAAGGGCCAGTAGTCTGAACATCAAAATATTATTGCTAATTAAAGGAAATCAGATATCCCAGTTTAAGGAATTTAGTTTTTCCATGTATGGGAGGATGCAGGAGTCTGGGTTCACTGATATCATTCCTTCCATATCCATCTGAGCTATCTGGGGCCAGTATCTTTGTCTTTTGCATCCCAAGTTACTCAGAGCTCACAGTAGGGAGTGACTGCAGTCTGATGGCTACTAGATGGCAGGTATCATTCTCCTTCTTGAGTGCCCTTAGGACTCAGGAACTCACATTGGAGGGCTAGAATCACTGATAACTGTGACATCCTTGTTTATTGATATGGCAGGAAATATTCCCTTTCTTACTAACATACACATTACCAATAAAATAGATATCTCTCAGGATAGTTCAGTTCAGTTCAGTCGCTCAGTCGTGTCCAACTCTTTGCGACCCCATGAATCGCAGCACGCCAGGCCTCCCTGTTCATCACCATCTCTCGGAGTTCACTCAGACTCACATCAATCGAGTCAGTGATGCCATCCAGCCATCTCATCCTCGGTCATCCCCTTCTCCTCCTGCCCCCAATCCCTCCCAGCATCAGAGTCTTTTCCAATGAGTCAACCCTTCGCATGAGGTGGCCAAAGTACTGGAGTTTCAGCTTTAGCATCATTCCTTCCAAAGAAATCCCAGGGTTGATCTCCTTCAGAATGGACTGGTTGGATCTCCTTGCAGTCCAAGGGACTCTCAAGAGTCTTCTAAGTCATCTAGAAAAGCATGATTTGTAGTAAAGAAAGGAGGATGACAAAGGTCAGAAATTGAGAATTTCAGTACTACTGAATTAGTATAAAAATCATAAAGAGGAGGAAAAAGATTAATGACAGGAAAAAAATTAAAATGCATTGATTTCAAATCAGTGTTGTAAGGCTATTAAATTTAATTGTTAAGATAAACAGAATGTTGGTTTTCTTTTACTCTTTCTGCTAAGACTATGATTGTAAAGCTCTTACATTCTTGGCATCATTTATAGAGTTTTCAGAATATTGGAGCACATTCACATATGCAAAAGAGGTTGAAGACTGGATATGCTAGGGGTTTGATTATAAAAAAAGAAAAGTTGGCCCAGGCTATCTTTAGTAGGAAGAGAATTTGTTAAAAGGAGATGGGAGCTCAAAGACCTGTTAGGAGACTACAGCATAAGACTTGGAAAATGAGGACAACAGTCAAGTTATCTCCATGTTGGAGCAGCAGAAACCACAGCCAAGGCTATATCACTGGAACAGCTTGGGCTGTACCAATATTGCTGTAGGCCCTGCAGTGGGTCTCACCTCCTGAACATTGTCCCATCCTCTTCACATGTTTTTCAAGATTCACAACTAAAATAATTAGCTGTGATTATGGTTGCATAGAAAAAGGACCTAGTTCTTGGGCTTTCGCAATGAGAGACATTAATGTAGAGATGGTATCAGTAATTGTTTCCCTCTAAATCTACATACAGTTTTCCCAAAGACCATGAAGCTTAAAGAACAAACAAACCAAACAAATAATTATAAGTATTGGTAACAGTGGCTCATTGTTATGGACTGAATGTTTGTGTGCCTTTAAAATTCATGTACCAAAACTCATTACCCCATTCAATAGTGTGATGGTGGTATTTGGAGGTGAGTTCTTGGGAAAGTAGTATACGTTTTTCAAGATTCACAACTAAAATAATTAGCTGTGATTATGGTTGCATAGAAAAAGGACCTAGTTCTTGGGCTTTTGCAATGAAAGACATTAATGTAGAGATGGTATCAGTAATTGTTTCCCTCTAAATCTACATACAGTTTTCCCAAAGACCGTGAAGCTTAAAGAGCAAACAAACCAAACAAATAATTATAAGTATTGGTAACAGTGGCTCATTGTTATGGACTGAATGTTTGTGTGCCTCTAAAATTCATGTACCAAAACTCATTACCCCATTCAATAGTGTGATGGTGGTATTTGGAGGTGAGTTCTTGGGAAAGTAGTAGATTTAGTCACATTTATGAAAGGGAAGTCCCCAGTATGTGATCAGTGACCTTTTAAGGAGAGGCCAGAGTGTCCACATGTGTTCTCTCTGGGTTTCTCTCTTTGTCTCTCTCTCTCTCTGCCTCTTGAGGACACAGAGAAAAAGGAGTCATCTACACACCAAGAGCATAGTCTTCAACCAGAAATAAATCAGCCTACCTGTTGATCTTGGACTTTCCAGTCTCCATAACCTTGAAAAAATAAATGTCTATTGTTAAAGTAAAATGAAGTCGCTCAGTTGTGTTCGACTCTTTGCGACCCCATGGACTGTAGCCCACCAGCCTCCGCCATCCATGGAATTTTCTAGGCAAGAGTACTGGAGTGGGTTGCCATTTCCTTCTCCAGGGGATCTTCCTGACCCAGGGATTGAGCCATATCTCCCACATTGCAGGTAGACACTTTACCATCTGAACCACCAGGTAATCAACCAAAAAGCAACCAGCACTTCCTTTGAGCTAGAATTGAACCAGTGACCTAAGGATGATCACACATGTTGGGTCTACAGTCCTCCGCTCTGCTAGGTGAGCTATCAAAAGGTACCCTATACATGGGATTATGTTCTAGCAGTCTGTTCTAAGAGTCGTGAAGAAGCCAGTTTCTCAGGAAGACCCATATTATCTGTACCAGAGATGGTCTCACTTCTGCTAGCTATACTGTCTCTTCTCCATCTCCTCTTCCATCACGTTGCTCGAATTTATACCTTCCGAAATATATAATCTTCAACAATACCTTTTTTTGCTAGTTCTTATAATGACACCATCAACTGCCTATCTAATCAAAATGAATTAACCCTTCATACTCATGCCATACTTATCCTTTTCATAGGCAAACACAATTCTCTATAGTCAAAAATACTGAAGGATTTTCTTTTCCACATCACTGAATAGATATTACTGATGCTGAACATTCTCACTTCCTTATTTACATACAAGTGATCTTGCACTATATGCATGATTCCTTACTGAGGTTGGCATATTGAGTGCAGCACTTTCACAGCATGATCTTTCAGGATTTGAAACAGCTCAACTGGAATTCCATCACCTCCACTAGCTTTGTTCATAGTGATGCTTTCTAAGGCCCACTTGACTTCACATTCCAAGATGTCTGGCTCTAGATTAGTGATCACATCATCATGATTATCTGGGTCGTGAAGATCTTTTTTGTACAGTTCTTCCGTGTATTCTTGCCACCTCTTCTTAATATCTTCTGCTTCTGTTAGGTCCAGACCATTTCTGTCCTTTATCAAGCCCATCTTTGCATGAAATGTTCCCTTGGTATCTCTAATTTTCTTGAAGAGATCTCTAGTCTTTCCCATTCTGTTGTTTTCCTCTATTTCTTTGCATTGATCACTGAAGAAGGCTTTCTTATCTCTTCTTGCTATTCTTTGGAACTCTGCATTCAGGTGCTTATATCTTTCCTTTTCTCCTTTGCTTTTCGCCTCTCTTCTTTTCACAGCTATTTGTAAGGCCTCCCCAGACAGCCATTTTGCTTTTTTGCATTTCTTTTCCATGGGGATGGTCTTGATCCCTGTCTCCCGTACAATGTCACGAACCTCATTCCATAGTTCTTCAGGCACTCTATCTATCAGATCTAGGCCCTTAAATCTATTCCTCACTTCCACTGTATAATCATAAGGGATTTGATTTAGGTCATACCTGAATGGTCTAGTGGTTTTCCCTACTTTCTTCAATTTGAGTCTGAATTTGGTAATAAGGAGTTCATGATCTGAGCCACAGTCAGCTCCTGGTCTTGTTTTTGTTGACTGTATAGAGCTTCTCCATCTTATAGTATTATACTTATACTTCTCAATATAGTATTGCAGTGTTATTAGTGGTTTCTCTTGTTATACTAAGGATACATCTTAGTGGTTGGAGCAGAGACTCAAGACACATGAAGTAGCTCAGAAACTACACTGATGCACACAGTTGTCTATAAATTTGATGCATTGAGCTATAGAGGCATTAATAACAAAAAAAGATAATATATTTAAAGTCCCTGATTACTGTGGTGTCTACACAATGCCACAAATTCAAAACAAAAATCAATTCATTTTATAAGGATAAAAGAAGGATTTATTCTCTTCCTTTGTACTTATAAGTTAGGTAACATACATTTCAGGAAACGCACAATAAAAATAGAAATGGCAGTAAAAAGAAATGATGATGCTATCATAATATTGACTGTTTAGGAAGTTCATACTTTATCTCTTTTAATCCCATTAAGAGAAGGATTACTGTTTCCATTTTAGGAGAACACTGCAGTTCATAAAGAATTAAAACTTGGGTATGGACACAAAGCTAATAACAACATCTAAGACTGAAGCTTTGGTTTGTATGTATTAAATTATGTCATGCTACTCTGAAAATATTATTTACCTTGATTATAAGTAAAAAATTATGTATTTTATATTATTCATCTGTTTTATACTTGGGATGCTTTTAAATCTTTAACAAATTGAGTTTGAACACTGTCTTTCTTCCATGAAAAATATATAAGAGGATTGATAAAGAAAGAATTTACTAGCCTTTTAAGAAATGATAGGTAGCAAAGGACAGATAATCACAAGTTTTGAGTATTGTATAAGTACTTTAAAGCCAGTAATTTGAAGTATATTAAATAAGAATCAGTTTCTATAGATTAAAGGTGTTTATTTTTTCGTAGTTTTTGATAAATTATATATTTTACTAAAATTTATCAAAAATTCTTTACACTATTATTCCCATTTCGTAAGACGATTACCTGTACTTCAGAATCCCGGTCTAAAGAGGAGGACGGTATTTTGACCGTTTCGTTTTGTGCATACTTTATTAAAATAAGTCTGTAACCTGTTGTCCGTTACGTAATTGACACTAAGGGATTCTCTTCTCTTTGTCACACCATTTTGAACATTAGTCCCCAATTCTGTGCTTGGAAAGGAGAAATTCCGTAAAAGGTCCCGTGTCACGTTTCTCCCCTTAAAGTTCGATTCGTTTTTTCGAAATGACTCAACAAGTCAAGTCATGTCAAGTCAGCGAGTCAACACAGACTGAGAAACTCTAGGGTATCTGACGTCGTACGGTTCGAAGGGAGAGGTAGTGGTTGAGGACCTCAAATGAGTTTGAGTACAGGTAACTCAGCCACTACGGTAGTTCGGTAGAGTAGAAGACAGTAGGGGAAGACGAAGTTAGAAAGAGTCGTGGTCCCAAACAAGTTTATTCAGTCAAGAAACGTAGTCCACCGGTTTCATAACCTCAAAGTCGAAGTCGTAGTCAGAAAGGTTAGTTATAAATCCTGACTATAGGAAAGTCTACCTGACCAACCTAGAGGAATGTCAGGTTCCCTGAGAGTTCTCGGAAGAGGTTGTGGTGTCATGTTTTAGTAGTCAAGGAGTCACGAGTTAAAAGAAATATCTGGTTGAGAGTGTAGGTACGTACTGATGACCTTTTTGGTATCAAAACTGATCTGTCTAGAAACAACCGTTTCATTATAGAGACGAAAAATTGTACGACAGACGGACGACGACGACGATTCAGTGAACTCAGTACAGAGACACACTAGGGTATCTGTCGTCGGGTGGTCCGAGGGGACAGAGACCCTAAGAGGTCCGTTCTTGTGACCTCACCCAACGGTAAAGGACCTCCATTGCATGATAGTGAAAAGTGAAAGTGAAGTCGCTCAGTTGTATCTGGCTCTTAGCGACCCCATGGACTGTAGCCAACCAGGCTCCTCCATCCATAGGATTTTCCAGGCAAGAGTACTGGAGGGGGGTGACATTGCCTTCTCCTAGGTTGGTCATAACTTTCCTTCCAAGGAACAAGGGTCTTTTAATTTCATGGCTTCAGTCACCATCTGCAGTGACTTTGGAGCCCAAAAAAGTAAAGTCTGCCACTGTTTCCACTGTGTCCACATCTATTTCCCATGAAGTTATGAGACCAGATGCCATGATTCTCGTTTTCTGAATGTTGAGCTTCAAGCCAACTTTTTCACTCTCCTCTTTCACTTTCATCAAGAGGCTCTTTAGTTCTTTTTCATTTTCTGCCATAAGGGTGGTGTCATCTGCATATCTGAGGTTATTGACATTTCTCCTGGCAATCTTGGTTCCAGCTTGTGCTTCCTCCAGTCCATCATTTCCAGTACATCATGAGAAGTTAAATAAGCAGGGTGACAGTATACAGCCTTGATGTACTTTTTTTCCTATTTGGAGCTCGTCTGTTGTTCCATATCCAGTTCTAACTGTTGCTTCCTGACCTGCATACAGGTTTCTTAAGAGGCAGGTCAGGTGCTCTGGTATTCCCATCTCTTTCAGAATTTTCCACAGTTTATTGTGATCCACACAGTCAAAGGCTTTGGCATAGTCTATAAAGCAGAAGTAGATGTTTTTCTGGAACTTTCTTGCTTTTTCAATGATCCAATAGAGGTTGGCAATTTGACCTGTGGTTCCTCTGCCTTTTCTAAAACCAGCTTGAACATCTGGAATTTCACAGTTCACGTACTGTTTGAGTTGAGGAATTAGTAATAACAAATATGGAAGCTGAAGTACTTGAAAATTATGTTCTGGCTGTAAGGGATCTATAAATAAGAAAAACTTCAGAGATTTGTACTTGTGGCCCCTCGAGTGTTTGCTAACTGCCAGATGATACATGAGAAGTATGATGCCCCTAAGGACAGAAAAGGAGCAATCAGACGATTACAACTCTAAATACCCAGAACTCCTCAGAAGGTGCGATGTTCCATGCCTGAGCAGACAGAATGGAGCCTCCTAAGATATTACTCAGATTATTCCTAGAGAACCCCAAAGAATCATGACCTAGCAGTAGGAATGAGCAATATCTGAACAAAGGTTCTTTTAAACACAGTCCAGCAAAAATGGGCTTCTCTGGTGGTTCAGATGGCAATAAATCCACCTGCAACACAGAAGCCCTGGGTCTGATCCCTGGGTTGGGAAGTTCCTCTGGAGACAGGAATGGCTATCCACTCCAGTATTCTTGCCTGGAGAATTCCATGGATAGAGGAGCCTGGTGGGCTACAGTCCATGAGGTCACAAAGAGTTGGACATGATTGAGCTACTAACAATTTTCAGCAAACTTTAAAAACAAAGCTCTGAATAATTAAGTGTTCAATATGTAATTCAATTCTCTGTAAAAACAAATCATGGTATTCTTAAAGACATAAAACAACCATTAAAAATATAACATTTACAATGTTAATATCCAATAAAAAATTCTTTTGCAGATTAAGAACAAGAAAATGTGAGTCAAAACCAGGAAAACCATGAGTAGAGAAATAGATCTATAAATAACAGAGATGGTAGAACTAGCAGGAAAAGATAACTAGAAAAAAAGAGCTGTTATAACCAGGTGCCAGTATTTAAGGAATTTCAGAGTTCTTTGCCATGTACCCTCCTCAAATAAAGTGTCTTTCTGACTTTTCCCATGTTAGTTTATTTAAACCAATCTTTGATAGCTATCTAAATGCAAGAAAATTGTATATGCTTACTTGTAGCTGATATTTTACCTAATATTATCTCAGTGCCATTTGTTATTTTTATTGCTTGTAGAGGTTAGTTGTTTCTTCCTTATTGACACATTGTTTTACAGCATATTATCATTCTACTTTAAATATTTTCAATTTAACATATTATATAATAATTATTTATAATAATTTTTATTAATTGCCAAGTGAACTGCTTTTGATTTTTAGCTACTGTAAATTATGTTGCTATGAAGATTCTTTTGGTAAACAGTTTGCATGTTACTTTTGGGTAGTAATAGAATGACTAGAGGTGGAATTCCAGGATATTGGATATTCAAGCTTAGTTGGTAAAGAATCCATCTGTAATGCAGGAGACCCCCATTCGAATCCTGGGTTGGAAAGATCCACTGGAGAATGGATCGGTTCCCCACTCCAGTATTCTTGGGCTTCCCTTGTGGCTCAACTGGTAAAGAATCCGCCTGCAATGCAAGAGACCTGAGTTCAATTCCTGGGTTGGGAAGACCCCATGGAGAAGGGAAAGACTACTAGAGTTGGATACAACTGAGCAACTTTCACTTTCATATTTGCATTAGACGGTCCCTGCCAAATAGTTTTCCAAAAGGATTCTAACAATTAAAAATCTTGACTACATGCATGGGTGTTGTGGTTGTACACATCCCTGCTTAAGGAATGTTTACCTACCAAAATTCACTGAGACACTTTCCTTGTGTTATCTTTTAAGAGCTTAGTAATTTTGCTTTTATATTTAGGTTTGTAACATACCTGGGATTCATATTTGTGTATGACATGAGGTTGGGCCAAAGTATACTTTTTATCTGTGTAATTTATGTGTTTAATATGATACTTCACTAAATCCACAATTTTTGTTGGGAAAGAAAAAAACTGTTTTCTTACTGCTTCTCAGTGGTACCTTTGCTATAAATCTAGTGGACATAGATGTGTAGGTCTCTTTCTGGACTCTACAATCTGTTCCATTTTTCTGTCTATTTGTATTCTATTTGTCCCCATGTAGAGTGCTATCTGTTCCCATTGACTTAATTATTGATGTTTTCTAATAAATTCTCTAATTTCCCTCTTCATCTTGTCTCATTTCTTGGCTTTTTGCATTTCCATGTGAACTTTATAGTCAGATTATTTATCAACTTTATAGTCAATTTCAATAATAAATTTATTTGGAATTGCATTGAATCTGGAGAGTAGGTAACAGAAAATGAACAATTCAATCTGGAGTTCATCATTGAAATTTATGTCTGATTGAAATACATTATATAAATTTCTCTAGTAATAGTAAATAGTTCAGGATATATGTCATAACAATGTTTGATGGATTTAGTAGTTATTTAGTGCTTATTGGTCTTATAGTAAGTAATAATTTTACCTGATTTTACCTATTTTTTGTTGCTATTATATAGAAATAAAACTGAGACTGGAGAGTTTTATTTTTGAAAATAAACTGTAATTTGAGACTGAAAGTCTAATCTGTTCAGTTTGGTTCAGTTGCTCAGTCGTGTCTGACTCTTCGCGACCCCATGAACTGTAGCACACCAGGCCTCCCTGTCCATCACCAACTCCCAGTGTTTACTCAAACTCATGTCCTTTCAGTTGTTGATGCCATCCAACCATCTCATCCTCTGTCATCCCCTTCTCCTCTCACCTTCAATCTTTCCCAGCATCAGGGTCTTTTCAAATGAGTCAGTTCTTTGCATCAGGTGGCCAAAGTATTGGAGATTCAGCTTCAATATCAGTCTTTCCAATGAATATTCAGGACTGATATCCTTTAGGATGGACTGGTTGGATCTCCTTGAAGTCCAAGGGACTCTCATCAAAAGCATCAGTTCTCCAGTGCTCAGCTTTCTTTATAGTCCAACTCTCACATCCATACATGACTACTGGAAAAACCATAGCTTTGACTAGACAGACCTTTGTTGGCAAAATAATGTCTCTGCTTTTTAATATGCTGTCTAGGTTGGTCATAATTTTCCTTCCAACGAGTAAGTGTCTTTTAATTTCATAGCTGCAATCACCATCTGCAGTGATTTTGCAGCCCCCCAAAAAATAAAGTCTCCCACTATTTCCACTGTGTCCACATCTATTTCCCATGAAGTGATGGGACCAAATGCCATGATCTTAGATTTCTGAATGTTGAGCTTTAAGCCAACTTTTTCACTCTCCTCTTTCACTTTCATCAAGAGGCTCTTTAATTCTTCTTCACTTTCTGCCATTAAAATCTATTAGTAACTGATAAATACAAGGATTCTGTGGCAGTTTCCTTTCAATCAGTAGAGAAACTGACATTACTGAATGTCCTTAGTGGGGGAATAAGAGACAACTTTATATGGATATCTGAATTCCATTAGCTGTGTTTGTTCAGCATACAACTTCTAGATCCATGGTAAATCATCCCATGCAAATTAGAACATTTGTTAGATGTTCACTCTGGTAAAGATGTATATTGGTGATGATTTCTTATTACTAGCATGCCAGTGATTAAATCTCTCAATGAGATGATATAAGTAGATGACGTTTTTAAGTGTTACTTGCAAAACAGATGCTCAATATTTAGAAATAGACATTTCAATAAGAGGTTAGTTATAGACTTACTCATTTCGTATTCATTAGTGTATTTTTTTACTTTAAGTCATTTTCTTTTAGTGAGATCTTATTTTGTGAGTTTCATAACAGCTAAAAAGAAAATATTAAAATAGAGCTGAGTCATTTTAACCTGTGAGATAGATAATGTAGAACTTCATTTCACTGGAGTGTTAAATAAATGTCAGGTTACCACACCTTATCATACTACCTGACAATAGGCGCTTGTAATTAGTTAGCTCTATTATTTGAGTTTTTTCCTCAACTTCCGATTTGATTTCAAGAATAGCATGTTTTCTCTAGACCTAAGAACTCTTTCTAGTCTGTTTCTTCTCCTGTTCTATAGAAAAAAATAACATGCTCCCTACCTTAATCACAAAGAGAAATTATACTTTTCACACATCATCTTTCTCCCTTTCTTCTCTTTTGCTTATTGTTTTACTTTTTAACTGAATACATTTGACACAATTATATGTTTTGTAGATTAAGATGTGCAGCATATTTTTGTTGTTCAGTTTCTCAGTTGTGTTCAACTCTTTGTGACCCCATGGACTGTAGCATGCCAGGCTTCCCTGTCCTTTACCATCTCCTGGAGCTTGCTCAAACTCATGTCCATTGAGTCAGTGATGCCATCCAACCATCTCATCCTCTGTCATCCCCTTCTCCTCCTGCCTTCTATCTTTCCCAGCATCAGAGTCCTTTCCAATGAGTTGGCTCTTCACATCCGTTGACAAAATTATTGGAGCTTCAGCTTCAGCATCAGTCCTTCCAATGAATATTCAGGACTGATTTCCTTTAGGATTGACTGGTTGGATCTCCTTGCAGTCCAAGGGGCTCTCAAGAGTTTTCTCCAACAGTAGTTTGAAGGCATCAATTATTCGGCACTCAGCATTCTTTGTGGTCCAACTCTCACATCCATACATGACTACTGGAAAAACCATAGCTTTGACTATATGGACTGGAGAATGGGATGGCAAACCAATTCAGCATTCTTGCCTTGAGAACCCTATGAACAGTACAGCATGTTACTTTGATACATTTGTGTGCTGTAACATGATTGCCAATATAGTGAGAGTTATTAGGTATGAGAATTCAAGGTTCTGGGAGCTCTTAAAAAAATTATATCAATCAATCCTTGGGGAAGTACTTTCAATTTTAGGTAAAACCTCAGTTATACCTGCAAATCCTGATCTTCAAGAAATAGTCACAGAAAATAAATAAGCACATGTTTATTAAAGCAGAAAGACTTTATTAAAGTTTAGCATGTCCCCATTTAGCAGCCCTAATATAGCAAATAAACTCTGTGAACCTAAATTTTTTTTCTCAAACCTGAAGCTAAAATCCACTAACTGTGAAAAGCTCTCTCCGTGGCTTTTGTGGTATTTTTTATCTATTGAATATTCTGTCAAGAAATCCTTTTAAGTTAGTAGAAACTTCTAGTGAAGATCTGTAGCTGTACAGATAAATTATTATATCTGGGAAATTGTTATAGTTGGCATAGTTGTAGATAACACAGCTTAAGAGCTCTTTGAAGATACACAGTAAAGAAATATGATCTGTTTTGTCCTTTTCTATGTTTTAATTGATCTTGTTTGAATATTTGCAAATTTGATTGGCAAGGATGGATGACATATGCCTAATTTACACCTTCCTCGCCTCTGGTTTGAATCCAAGAACCACATGTTTAGAATGGCTTATTAAAGAATTTTATTTTCTGTACAAGTTCCTCATTAATAAGATTATTATTTTTAAAATTCTATTTTTACCACATGAAGTATCATCTTTAAGGAATGTTGTATTCCAAGCTGTTGTTACTAGCAACTGACATTTAAGTCAGTAAACATATTGGATTGTGGAACATAATCAGCTCTCTTTGGGGAAAATAAAGCAAAGGAAGCTGATATTTCTATAAAAATGAGAAGTTTTGAATTTCTACATTTTAGGGAGCTACACATGGCCTTGAGTAAATTATTTAACCTACTTGAATTTCGGTGGCTTCATTTATAAAATAAAATTAATGCCAGTTCCATAGCTTATGTTGAGGAATAAATTAGAAAATATTTGTGAAGTGTTTACCACTTTCCCCAGCATATGTTATATGCTATATAAATTTTAGCTATTATTGCAGCTAATATAAAATTCTGCTCGATTTAATTATTCAATATTCTCTAATGAGCTGCTGCTGCTGCTAAAATGCTTCAGTCATGTCCGACTCTTCGTGACCCCATGGACTGCAGCCTACTAGGCTCCTCCGTCCATGGGATTTTCCAGGCAAGAGTACTGGAGTGGGGTGGCTAATGAGCCTATATTAGTTAAATCTTTTGTTACTTTGATTTGAAGATAAGAACAATTGTATTAAACGGTACTTGAATTGATATCTTGAGTAACTAGGGACTAAATTTTGAGAGATTAATAAAAATATATATTCTGTAATATTCAGTATGCAGGTCAGGAAGCAACAGTTAGGACTGGACATGGAACAACAGACTNTTTTTTTTTTTTAATTTAGTACCCTTCATTAGTAGATGAGAGTGGAAGTGTATGTTATTGAGTGCACATGAAATATGGTGATAGAGATGATGCTAATTTATAACATAATTCAACAGCTACTAGTTATTATTATCTGTCTCTAGACTGTGAGCTTATTTTTTTCAGGAGAAAGGAGTGAGAGATAGTCTGGTTCATCATTGTCATGAGAATTTAACCTTTCCCAGAGTAGGGACTCAATAAATGTTGCAAACTCACGGACTTGGCTCTTTGCATTGGTCGATTTTAACACTGGTCCTGCAGCTTTTGAAATTTCCGTGATTCTATTTTTATATGAAATTGTGATTTGAGACTGTCAGCCAAGACTAATGAGAATAAGATGAAAAATTTTATTAATTTTTAAACAGGCTCTCAGCCTTTCTGGAGAGCCACTGGTGGTGAGTCATCAAGCTATTTCAGTATGACTATCATGTTTGTGTTCAGAATAGACTCTCTAGTTGTGACATGCTTCATTTTTATAACTTTTTATATAATGCCAAAATGATAATTTAATTTATATAATATCCCAAAAGAGAATACTCCTGGAGAAAAGGGCAAAAGAAATTTAGGATAAAGAAATATTACTTCTGGAAAACAACTATGTAGCTTCATAAAATAAATGCAGCCTTCAACANCTTCATTTTTATAACTTTTTATATAATGCCAAAATGATAATTTAATTTATATAATATCCCAAAAGAGAATACTCCTGGAGAAAAGGGCAAAAGAAATTTAGGATAAAGAAATATTACTTCTGGAAAACAACTATGTAGCTTCATAAAATAAATGCAGCCTTCAACAACTTGCTGTCAAAAAAGCTATACATTAGCCATTAGCAGACTCAGATTTTGGTCCATATTAATTTAATAACTATCTTGGACAAATTGTTATCCTCTTAGAAGCTCAGTTTCCTTAAGAGGAAGATTTTTCAAGCCAACAGTTTCTAGTATCCCTCACAGCACTGTAAGTATGGACACTGGAGGAATTTTCCTTGCATTCTGTTCTCCTTGGGAAAGGCTACCCACTCCAGAATTCTGGCCTGGAGAATTCCATGGACTGTATAGTTCATAAGGTCACAAAGAGTTGGACACGACTGAGTGACTTTCACTTACTCACTCCTTGATATTCATGACAACTTGTTTGGTTGAGAAAATAATTCAGGCTTACAGTACAAACATACATTCTAAAATCATACTTTCTAACTTTGAAATTTTTATTTATCACTAGTGAAGAAAAATTTAATTCGTGTATGAGAGATTGTGTTTCAAGACTTTTAAACTTTCAACCATTATAATAAATTGACTCTTTTAAAGATATTATATAAACATAATTTGTTCATTTGTTTTGTGGGTAGTGCTGGTGGTATCATATAAGAGTCATATAAACACAGGCTAAGTTCCCTTTTTGTAAGAATTTAAGAATTATTCCTCTATCTTTTGGCATAACACACTCTACCTATGGAGTAAGAGCCTCTGAAAAATGTGACTTTTATTTCAAGATTTAAGCCAATGTCAACCTTTACAAAACACAGGTATACATAGTATAAAGCTGTTTATAAGCCAGATTTAAAGTGTCTGGTGCCATTCAGATGTACTCGATGATGGTAAGAAAATAATTAGAGCTATTTGAGAATAGTGCTAGGTGGAGCATCTCTAAATGCTATTCAGTTTACCTAGCTCATGCACAGACTGTAGACATCAAAATAATTTCTGTTGCCAACTTATCTGAGGCACTATGTTTTACTGTGTAAGAGATTTTCACAATTATAACTTGAGTTTACAATAACAACATTTAGATTAGTACACATGTAAACTTCCTATTGTAACAAGTTGTCTTCTTTTTAAAAACTGACTTTTTCACACAGTGGATAACTTTACACTGAGCATAATGAATGTTTTATGTTACCTGTGCTTTAGATTTATTTATTTTATTACTTGGCTATAGCAGGTCTTTGTTGCTGCACATGGACTTTCTCTAGTTGTGGTGAGCAGGGGCTACTCTTCATTGTGTTGTGCGGGCTTCTTATAGTGAGGGCTTTACTTGTTGCAGAGCACAGGCTCTAGGGTGTGGGCTTTAGTAGTTGCAGCACGTGGGCTCAGTAGTTTCAGCTCAGGGGCTCTAGAACACAGCCTCAGTAGTTGTGGTGCACAGGCTTAGGTGGGTCTGCAGTATGTAGAATCTTCCTGAACCAGGGACTGAACCCATGTCCCCTGCATTGCAAAGTGTATTCTTAACCACTGAATCACCAGGGAAGCCCAGTGTTACCTGCAATTTAAAAGCAAACCTTCCAGGCTGAGTGAAATGAAGGATTCATGGAAAGACCATTATTAACAATGAAAAACAAATTCTTAACCTGAAACATTTCCCTGAGGGATCCATGATTATATTCACTAGGTCTACAAAACAACAAATTAAGTCAGAAATGGTATTCCCTCCAATCTGAACTCAGCTGATCACACGTCACATATAGCTATTGACATGTGCCTAATTTCTGGCTGATATACCTAATTTCCTCTGCTATTCAAGAAAGCATTTTGGATGCAAGATTCTATGTTATTGTAGAAAAATAGCTTTGCATTTACTCTGATTTAATATACCTATGTATTTGTTTTTGTTAGTGTATTTTTTAATTAGGAGATATATGCATAGAATAGTGAGTAAAATCTTAATGAGCTAATGCCTAATATAAGGACATAGTCATTTACTACCATCTTGTCCATAAATTAAGAACTTTCCAATAACCCTAATGCTGTTTTGGGGGATATTTTGGTTTGGTTTTTGTGATCACATCACATCTGCCTTTCACTCCTAAAAGTATTCATTGTGTTGACAGTTGGATTACATTTTTTTTTACTTTGTTTTAGATTTACTCGTTGTATGTATCAGTTTAGTTCAGTCGCTCAGTCATGTCTGACTCTTTGTGACACCATGAATTGCAGCACGCCAGGAAAGTTCTGACCAACCTAGATAGCATATTAAAAAGCAGAGACATTACTTTGCTAAAAAGGCCCATCTAGTCAAGGCTATGGTTTTTCCAGTGGTCATGTATGGATGTGAGTGTTGGACTGTGAAGAAAGCTGAGCACCAAAGAATTGATGCTTTTGAACTGTGGTGTTGGAGAAGACTCTTGAGAGTCCCTTGGACTGCAAGGAGATCCAACCAGTCCATTCTAAAAGAGATCAGCCCTGGGACTTCTTTGGAAGGAATGATGCTAAAGCATGGTGATGGACAGGAAGGCCTGGAGTGCTGCAATTCATGGGGTCGCAAAGAGTTGGACACGACTGAGTGAATGAACTGAACTGAACTGAACTGAGGCCTCCCTGCCCATCACCAACTCCCGGAGTTCACTCAAACTCACATCGCCCTGTCAGTATCTAGTTTCTGACTCAGAAGTTTGTACAAATGGAATTATACTGTACACATTCATGTTTGTCTTTTTTTAAGCTCTATTTAATGTTTACTACAGCCATCTACTCTGTTATGTGACTGTTGTTCATTCAATTTCATTGTTTTAACAATGAATGATAATTATGATACTGCTCTCATATTAACTGTAGCTATTATTATTAAATATATCAAGTTGAGTTTATTTGAGATGAAGCTCAGATATGAATCTCTGTAATCTGGCTCCAAGTACTGCACTCTTAATCATTTTAATGTATGCCATCTCACTATCTATTTCATAGTAGCATGTTGCCCATTCTTTTATTGGTGTAGACAAGTTGTTTCTGCTTTTCCTGTGATGACTAATGCAGTTTTGTATACTTTTGTACAAATATCCTAGTTTAAATGTATGAGAACTTACCTAATGTATAAATTTATGACTGAAATTGATGGAATGTAGTGTATGCAAGAATGTAGATTTATTAGATGGCTTCAAACATTTTCCAAAGTGGTGATAATAGTTTAGATACTTACAATAGCATATGAGTGTTTCCCTTGATCTACATGATAGTCAAATTAGAATTTTAAATCTGTTCCCATTTGATGTATGTGGAATAGATTTCCATTGGGATTTTAATTTGAATTTTTACTGACTTGTTTACATCTTCACATTTCTTAGTTGCCTAGTTGGGTTTCCTCTTTTGTGAAGTGGCCCTATAAGACTTTTGCCTATATTTAAATAGATTCTCTCTCACTTTTCTAATTAATTGTAGAAGTTTTCAATATATTTTAATTGTCAGTATTATAAATATTTTTTCACACAGTGTTTTTTACA
>SJYT01045733.1:449264-469322 GCA_006410635.1 Cephalophus harveyi
TTTCTTACCCTTATGAAAATATTTTATTACCTTCTAAAATATTCATAAGTATTCTCTTGTAGAGCTCTGATACACAAAAAATAGATTTTATGTATAGTGTTCAGAAGAGACAAAATTTAATTTTTTACATATATCAATATCTAGTATTTGAAGGAGCTTTTTAAAAAAAAAAGTCAAATGATAGCTAGTGCCTCCTGTGTCATATATCAAATGACCATCTGTGCATGGAACTGTTTCTATTTATATGTCATTTTTTTTATCAGCACCTAATCTTCTCCAGGGATTCCTTGGTTATTCTCATCCATTTTAACCACCAAATGAACTTTAACTCAACTTTCCTAGTTTCTCCAATTTGCATTTTTAAATAAATAGTTTGTAGCATAGGTGTTGTAGCTATTAATATTATTAGTAACTGTATCATTACACATAATTATGGAAAAGGCAAGCCTCAATATATATCTTAGACCATTCAGAGTGTTATAACGGAATGCCATAGATTGGGTGGCTCATGAACAACAGAAATTTATTTTCAAAGTTCTAAAGATTGGAAATTCCAAGATCAATGTTTCAGCAGATTTGGTGTCTGATGAGAGCTTGTTCCTTGTTCCTAGATGACTGTCTTTTCACTGTATTCACATGGCAGAAAGGACAAAGGAGCTGGATTCCCTTTTATAAGGGCACTAATCCATTCATGAGAGCTCCATCCTCATGACCTAATAATTTTTCAAAGGCTCCACCTTCAAATATTATTATGCTGGGCATTATGATTTCAATATAAAATTTTTTGGGGGGGATACAAACATCCACTCTATTGTATTATACACCAGGTCTCCCAAGTCAAGTCATTCTTGCATGCAGAATATATTTATTCCATCTCAGTAGAAAAAAGTCTTAACTCATTCCATAATCAACTTTAAAGTCTTAGTCCCAAATCTCATCAAAAATCTCATCTAAATCAGATTTAGGTGAGACTCAATGTACAGTTTATCCTGAAGCTAATTGCTTTCCAGTTGTGAACTGGTGAACCCAAATAAGTTATGTACTTTCAAAATGCAAAAGTGTCACAAGCATAAAATAGGCATTCTTATTCCGAATGAGAGACATAGGGGGAAAAAAAAAGACCAACAATTCCCTTATAATTCACTAAACCTTGTGGCTCAAGAATAATCCTCCTTGTCTTGATGCTTTACTCTCCAGCCACCCTGGGGTGGAAGAACCATCTTCTGGACACACATGCAGGGGCAGTCCTGACCATTGTAGCCAGCTGGTCATCCCTGCCCCACAGATTGGGTGGCCCTGACTCCACAGTGTCTTTGTCCCCAGGTCCTACCTCCATGGTATTTCTCTGATATGGTCCCGTTTGGAAGCAGTTCTGTGCCTATGTTGCACATCTGTTAATCCAGGAAGCTCTATTCTTGAAATAAAGGTAGGGAGAGACATACCCGCAGGGATTATGTATCTCCTTGGTGGAGAAATGATGCCACACTGAATCTACTAAAATTTGCTTTTGGCACCCTCCAGAGAGGTGGCCACTGTGGCCCATCTCACAACAGGACCTACAAGAACCTCACCTGGAATGACCAGGGAGCATGTAAGCAGGGTGCAGGGCACCTATGAGGGGAGGCAGTGCCAGGCCATACTCATTGGGGTCCCACAGGCACTGGCAGCCCCTCTTTGAAAACTGCTCTGCTTCTTTGCACTCTGGGCCTATGATGGGAGTGACAACTTGGGTGATCTTTGAATTGTCTTCAGGGTCATTTTTCCACATTTTAAAGAATAGCTCCTGGCTTCTGTTGCTATGACTGATCCATACTAATCTCACTGTCAAAGGATCCTTGAGTGCATTTTTAGTGTTCTCATATTTAGGAGTACTGATAAGCTGAGAATTTTCCAGCTCTTTAAATTTTCCTTTCTTTGGATTAACAATTCCATCTTTAAGACACTGCTCTCTTCTTGAATGTTACTGGAGAGAATCAGGAGAAAACAAGCCATATTCTCAGCACTGCTTAGAAGTGTGTGCTCAGTCACATCAGTTGTGTTCAACCCTTTGCAATCCCATGGACTGTAGCCTGCCAGGCTCCTCTGTCCATGGAATTCTCCAGGCAGGGATACTGGAGTGGGTTGCCATTTCCTTCTCCAGGGGATCTTCCCAACCCAGGGATTTAACCTGTGATTTGTATGTCTCCTGCATTAGCACTTTACCTCTTAAAGACCCCATCCAACTAGCACCACCAGGGAAGCCTCAGCTAAATATTCAGTTTCATTGCTCATATTCTATCATTCACAAAGGACAAACATAATTCAGCCAGGTTCTTTGCCAGTTTATAACTAGGATCCATTTTCCTCTAGTTTCTAGTAGCACGTTCCTCATTTTCATCTGAGACTACATCACAATGGCATTTGCCATCCATATTACAACCATATTACTATTACTACTTACGTACTCTCTAGGAAAACTGAGTCTTTTTTTTTTTTTTTTTTTAGCTCTTGTCTTTTCTTTCTGAGCTCTCATTAGAATCATTCATAGCTATGTAAGATTTTTCTAGCATTCACCTCAGAATTCTTCCAGCCTCTACCCATTACCCATTTCCAAAGCTGCTTACATACATTTAGGTATTTGTCTTATAGTAACATACCACCTCTTGGTAGCAATTTCTGTTTTAGTTGATTCAGGCTGCTATAATAGAATACTGAAAACTGAGTGGCTTTTAAACAACAGAAATTTATTTCTAACGGTTCTGGAGGCTGGGAAGTCTAAAATCAAGTTACTAGCAGATTCAGTGTCTGGTTTCTAGGTCATATACAGCCATTTTTTGCTGTGTCCTCACATAGCCAAAAAGTCAAGGATGTCTCTGGACTCTCTTTTATAAAGGTATGCTGGTTTAGTGGCTATCGTGTCTGACTCTTTGCCACCCCATTGGCTGTTGTCCACCAGGCTCCTCTATCCATGGGGTTTTCCAGGTAAGAATATTGGGGTGTGTTGCCACTTCCTTCTACAAGGGATCTTTCCCACCCAGGGATTGAACCTGGGTTTTCTGCATTGCAGGCAAATTCTTTACTAAGTGAGTCACCGGGGAAGCTTTTATAAAGACATGTTCCCATTCATTAAGGTTCTACTCTCTTTACCTCTTAAACACCCCACTTCCAAATATAATCACAGTTTGTAGTAGGATTTCAACATACAAATTTGGAGGGGGGCAAAAATACTCAGTCCATAGAAACATCAAAATCAAGGACTACCTTATATAGTTAGGGCTATAATTCTTTAGACAATCATTTAGTTCCCGTGTTTACCCGAGCTGCAAGTCATTGTTTTCCTTATTACTGAATCAGCTTGCAAATACAGTCTTATATATGAGAATGACAAATACAAATGGGAAAGTGATAGAGGAGTAGTTTGTTGAAAAATTAAATATAATTTTTTTGACCATTGACTAACAAAAGTTGGCACTACTATCCCAAGCTGCAAGTTGTTGTTTTCCTTATTACTGAATCAACTTGCAAATACAGTCTTATATATGAGAATGACAAATACAAATGGGAAAGTGATAGAGGAGTAGTTTGTGCAAAAATTAAATATAATTTTTTGTGACCATTGACTAACAACAGGTGGCGCTACTACCTTTAACACCAGGGTAAAGAGCCTTCCTGTCACTTCAGGAGACATCAGAGATACGGGTTCAATCCTTGGGTCAGGAAGATCCGCTGGAGAAGGAAATGGCTATGCACTCCAGTGTTCTTGCTGGAGAATTCCATGGACAGCAGAGCCTGATGGGTTACAGTCTGTGAGGTCGCAGAGTTGGACTCTCCTGAGCAACTAACACATGCACACTTTGACTAATACCAGACTCATTGGATACACTGAGTGATCACAAAGTCTTAAAGATTCCTCATCTTGACTAAACAGGAGGAAGCCAGTCTCCCTTTTTTTCACACATTTACTTTAGAAAACCTTGAAGTACAGATTCTTTCTCTATTCTTTGAGATGTAAATGTTCTCCTAATCCCTTGCCAGCTGTACAACCCTGGAGTATCTTTCTGAAGGACCTGGGTTATCTTTTCCAAAATATTCATCAAGGAAATAGAGCCTACCTCTTTCTGTTTCTGAAGGAGAGTAGGAACAAAACTTTAGTAAGTGCCAGTTGGCAAGCATAGATGGCCTAATCACATTGACCCATCTCCCTCTCTCCCCCTAGTATCCTCAAGTACTTTTTCACTAGCTCAGGCAAGCACTTAAAAGCTCCTGTATTTCTCTAATAAATAGTGATGTTGAACATCCTTTCATGTGTTTGTTAGCCATCTGTATGTCTTCTTTGATGAAATGTATATTTAGTCTTCTACCCATTTACTCATTTTTTTCTTCTTCTTCTTCTTTTTTTTAATATTGAGATAGATGAGCTGTTTGTAATGTTTTGGAGGTTCAACCCTTGTCAGTTGCAGTGAGTTATCTCCTCACACTAGTCAGCATGGCCATCATCAAAAATCTATAAACAATAAATGCTAGATAGGGTGTGGAGAAGAGGGAAACCTCCTACACTGTTTTGGGGGAATGTACAGCCACTATGGAGAGGTGTATGGATGTTCCTTAAAAAGCTAAAAGTAGGGCTGCCTATGATCCAGCAATACCATCCCTAAGCATATATCCAGAGAAAACCATAATTTGAAAGGATATATGCACCCCGATGTTCCCTATAGTAATATGTACAATAATCAGGACATAAAAGCAACCTAAATGAGAATGTACAGCCACTATGGAGAGGTGTATGGATGTTCCTTAAAAAGCTAAAAGTAGGGCTGCCTATGATCCAGCAATACCATCCCTAAGCATATATCCAGAGAAAACCATAATTTGAAAGGATATATGCACCCCGATGTTCCCTATAGTAATATGTACAATAATCAGGACATAAAAGCAACCTAAATGTTCACCAACAAAGGAATGGATAAAGTAGATGTGGTACGTATATGCAGTGGAGTATTAATGCAGGAAACACAGGAGATGTGAGTTCAATCCCTGGGTTGGGAAGATCCCTTGGAGGAGAAAATGCAACCCACTCCAGCATTCTTGCCTGGAAAATTTCATGGACAGAGGAGCCTAGTGGGCTACAGGCCATGGGGTCACAACGAGTCAAACATGACTGAGCATGCACAAACACATTACTCAGACAAAAATGGAATGAAATAGTGCCCCTTGCAGAGATGTGAAAATAGATTTTATGTATAGTGTTCAGAAGAGACAAAATTTAATTTTTTACATATATCAATATCTAGTATTTGAAGGAGCTTTTTAAAAAAAAGTCAAATGATAGCTAGTGCCTCCTGTGTCATATATCAAATGACCATCTGTGCATGGAACTGTTTCTATTTATATGTCATTTTTTTTATCAGCACCTAATCTTCTCCAGGGATTCCTTGGTTATTCTCATCCATTTTAACCACCAAATGAACTTTAACTCAACTTTCCTAGTTTCTCCAATTTGCATTTTTAAATAAATAGTTTGTAGCATAGGTGTTGTAGCTATTAATATTATTAGTAACTGTATCATTACACATAATTATGGAAAAGGCAAGCCTCAATATATATCTTAGACCATTCAGAGTGTTATAACAGAATGCCATAGATTGGGTGGCTCATGAACAACAGAAATTTATTTTCAAAGTTCTAAAGATTGGAAATTCCAAGATCAATGTTTCAGCAGATTTGGTGTCTGATGAGAGCTTGTTCCTTGTTCCTAGATGACTGTCTTTTCACTGTATTCACATGGCAGAAAGGACAAAGGAGCTGGATTCCCTTTTATAAGGGCACTAATCCCATTCATGAGAGCTCCATCCTCATGACCTAATAATTTTTCAAAGGCTCCACCTTCAAATATTATTATGCTGGGCATTATGATTTCAATATAAAATTTTTTGGGGGGGATACAAACATCCACTCTATTGTATTATACACCAGGTCTCCCAAGTCAAGTCATTCTTGCATGCAGAATATATTTATTCCATCTCAGTAGAAAAAAGTCTTAACTCATTCCATAATCAACTTTAAAGTCTTAGTCCCAAATCTCATCAAAAATCTCATCTAAATCAGATTTAGGTGAGACTCAATGTACAGTTTATCCTGAAGCTAATTGCTTTCCAGTTGTGAACTGGTGAACCCAAATAAGTTATGTACTTTCAAAATGCAAAAGTGTCACAAGCATAAAATAGGCATTCTTATTCCGAATGAGAGACATAGGGGGAAAAAAAAAGACCAACAATTCCCTTATAATTCACTAAACCTTGTGGCTCAAGAATAATCCTCCTTGTCTTGATGCTTTACTCTCCAGCCACCCTGGGGTGGAAGAACCATCTTCTGGACACACATGCAGGGGCAGTCCTGACCATTGTAGCCAGCTGGTCATCCCTGCCCCACAGATTGGGTGGCCCTGACTCCACAGTGTCTTTGTCCCCAGGTCCTACCTCCATGGTGTTTCTCTGATATGGTCCCGTTTGGAAGCAGTTCTGTGCCTATGTTGCACATCTGTTAATCCAGGAAGCTCTATTCTTGAAATAAAGGTAGGGAGAGACATACCCGCAGGGATTATGTATCTCCTTGGTGGAGAAATGATGCCACACTGAATCTACTAAAATTTGCTTTTGGCACCCTCCAGAGAGGTGGCCACTGTGGCCCATCTCACAACAGGACCTACAAGAACCTCACCTGGAATGACCAGGGAGCATGTAAGCAGGGTGCAGGGCACCTATGAGGGGAGGCAGTGCCAGGCCATACTCATTGGGGTCCCACAGGCACTGGCAGCCCCTCTTTGAAAACTGCTCTGCTTCTTTGCACTCTGGGCCTATGATGGGAGTGACAACTTGGGTGATCTTTGAATTGTCTTCAGGGTCATTTTTCCACATTTTAAAGAATAGCTCCTGGCTTCTGTTGCTATGACTGATCCATACTAATCTCACTGTCAAAGGATCCTTGAGTGCATTTTTAGTGTTCTCATATTTAGGAGTACTGATAAGCTGAGAATTTTCCAGCTCTTTAAATTTTCCTTTCTTTGGATTAACAATTCCATCTTTAAGACACTGCTCTCTTCTTGAATGTTACTGGAGAGAATCAGGAGAAAACAAGCCATATTCTCAGCACTGCTTAGAAGTGTGTGCTCAGTCACATCAGTTGTGTTCAACCCTTTGCAATCCCATGGACTGTAGCCTGCCAGGCTCCTCTGTCCATGGAATTCTCCAGGCAGGGATACTGGAGTGGGTTGCCATTTCCTTCTCCAGGGGATCTTCCCAACCCAGGGATTTAACCTGTGATTTGTATGTCTCCTGCATTAGCACTTTACCTCTTAAAGACCCCATCCAACTAGCACCACCAGGGAAGCCTCAGCTAAATATTCAGTTTCATTGCTCATATTCTATCATTCACAAAGGACAAACATAATTCAGCCAGGTTCTTTGCCAGTTTATAACTAGGATCCATTTTCCTCTAGTTTCCAGTAGCACGTTCCTCATTTTCATCTGAGACTACATCACAATGGCATTTGCCATCCATATTACTACCATATTACTATTACTACTTACGTACTCTCTAGGAAAACTGAGTCTTTTTTTTTTTTTTTAGCTCTTGTCTTTTCTTTCTGAGCTCTCATTAGAATCATTCATAGCTATGTAAGATTTTTCTAGCATTCACCTCAGAATTCTTCCAGCCTCTACCCATTACCCATTTCCAAAGCTGCTTACATACATTTAGGTATTTGTCTTATAGTAACATACCACCTCTTGGTAGCAATTTCTGTTTTAGTTGATTCAGGCTGCTATAATAGAATACTGAAAACTGAGTGGCTTTTAAACAACAGAAATTTATTTCTAACGGTTCTGGAGGCTGGGAAGTCTAAAATCAAGTTACTAGCAGATTCAGTGTCTGGTTTCTAGGTCATATACAGCCATTTTTTGCTGTGTCCTCACATAGCCAAAAAGTCAAGGATGTCTCTGGACTCTCTTTTATAAAGGTATGCTGGTTTAGTGGCTATCGTGTCTGACTCTTTGCCACCCCATTGGCTGTTGTCCACCAGGCTCCTCTATCCATGGGGTTTTCCAGGTAAGAATATTGGGGTGTGTTGCCACTTCCTTCTACAAGGGATCTTTCCCACCCAGGGATTGAACCTGGGTTTTCTGCATTGCAGGCAAATTCTTTACTAAGTGAGTCACCGGGGAAGCTCTTATAAAGACATGATCCCATTCATTAACGTTCTACTTTCTTTACCTCTTAAAGACCCCACTTCCAAATATAATCACAGTTTGTAGTAGGATTTCAACATACAAATTTGGAGGGGGGCAGAAATACTCAGTCCATAGAAACATCAAAATCAAGGACTACCTTATATAGTTAGGGCTATAATTCTTTAGACAATCATTTAGTTCCCGTGTTTACCCGAGCTGCAAGTCATTGTTTTCCTTATTACTGAATCAGCTTGCAAATACAGTCTTATATATGAGAATGACAAATACAAATGGGAAAGTGATAGAGGAGTAGTTTGTTGAAAAATTAAATATAATTTTTTTGACCATTGACTAACAAAAGTTGGCACTACTACCTTTAACACCAGGGTAAAGAACTTGCCTGTTACTTCAGGAGACATCAGAGAAACGGGTTCAATTCTTGGGTCAGGAAGATCCGCTGGAGAAGGAAATGGCTATGCACTCCAGTGTTCTTGCTGGAGAATTCCATGGACAGCAGAGCCTGATGGGTTACAGTCCGTGGGGTCGCAAAGAGTCGGACTCTCCTGAGCAACTAACACATGCACACTTTGACTAACACCAGACTCATTGGATGCACTATTATTTTTAAGCATTAAGAGTGATCACAAAGTCTTAAAGATTCCTCATCTTGACTAAACAGGAGGAAGCCAGTCTCCCTTTTTTTCACACATTTACTTTAGAAAACCTTGAAGTACAGATTCTTTCTCTATTCTTTGAGATGTAAATGTTCTCCTAATCCCTTGCCAGCTGTACAACCCTGGAGTATCTTTCTGAAGGACCTGGGTTATCTTTTACAATATATTCATCAAGGAAATAGAGCCTACCTCTTTCTGTCTCTGAAGGAGAATAGGAACAAAACTTTGGTAAGTGCCAGTTGGCAAGCATAGATGGCCTAATCACATTGACCCATCTCCCTCTCTCCCCCTAGTATCCTCAAGTACTTTTTCACTAGCTCAGGCAAGCACTTAAAAGCTCCTGTATTTCTCTAATAAATAGTGATGTTGAACATCCTTTCATGTGTTTGTTAGCCATCTGTATGTCTTTTTTGATGAAATGTATATTTAGTCTTCTACCCATTAACTCATTTTTTTCTTTTTTCTTTTTTTATATTGAGATAGATGAGCTGTTTGTAATGTTTTGGAGGTTCAACCCTTGTCAGTTGCAATGAGTTATCTCCTCACACCAGTCAGCATGGCCATCATCAAAAATCTATAAACAATAAATGCTAGATAGGGTGTGGAGAAGAGGGAAACCTCCTACACTGTTTTGGGGAAATGTACAGCCGCTATGGAGAGGCGTATGGATGTTCCTTAAAAAACTAAAAGTAGGGCTGCCTATGATCCAGCAATATCATCCCTAAGCATATATCCAGAGAAAACCATAATTTGAAAGGATATATGCACCCTGATGTTCCCTATAGTAATATGTACAATAATCAGGACATAAAAGCAACCTAAATGTTCACCAACAGAGGAATGGATAAAGTAGATGTGGTACGTATATGCAATGGAGAATTAATGCAGGAAACACAGGAGATGTGAGTTCAATCCCTGGGTTGGGAAGATCCCTTGGAGGATAAAATGCAACCCACTCCAGTATTCTTGCCTGGAAAATTTCATGGACAGAGGAGCCTAGTGGGCTACAGGCCATGGGGTCACAATGAGTCAAACATGACTGAGCATGCACAAACACATTACTCAGACAAAAATGGAATGAAATAGTGCCCCTTGCAGAGATGTGGGTGGACCTAGAGATTTTCATACAGAGTGAAGTCAGTCAGAAAGAGAAAAGTGAATATTGTATAATATTGCTATATATGGAATCTAGAAAAATGGTATAGATGAACTTATTTGCAAAGCAAAATAGAATTACAGATGTAGAGAACAAACTTATGGCTACCATGGTGGGTAGTGGGACAAATTAGGAAATTAGGATTGACATGTATACATTGTGTTTGTGCATGCTCAGTCACTTCAGTTGTGTCCTACTCCTGGCGACCCTATGGACTGTAGCCTGCCAGGTTCCTTTGTCCATTGATTTTCTGCAAGAGTACTGGAGTGGGTTGCCATTCCCTCCAGAGGATTTTCCTGACCCAGATTTGAACCCAAGTTGCCTGTGTCTCCTGCATCTCAGGCAAATTCTTTACTGCTGAGCTCCCAGGGAAGCTTTGTACATACACTGTGCTGTGCCATGCTTAGCCATGTCCAACTCTTTGCTAACCCATGAACTGTGGCCTGCTGGGCTCCTCTGTCCATGGAGATCCTCTAGGCAAGGATGCTGAAGTGGGTTGCCATGCCCTCCTCCAGGGGATCTTCCTAACCTACCATATGTAAAGTAGATAGCTAATGAGAACCTACTGTGTAGCATAGGAGACTCTACTCATTGATCTGTGGTGACCTATATGGGAAGGAAATCTAAAAGAGTGGGGAGATATATATATATATCCTCTGTCCGTGGGATATATATTCACTTTGGTGTAAAACAGAAACTAACTCAAAATTGCAAAGCAATTATATTCCAATTTTTTTTTTTTAAAGGGCCCAATCCCGTGCACCTTTTCTTTCTATGGGATAGAATTCAATCTGTCTTCCCTATTGCGCTAGTCTTGAATAGCCAGTTTAACTTGTCTGGTTCAAATTCTCTTTCTATATATTCAGAGGATGTTTAATAGTTATCTAATTTTGTCAGAAACAAGACATTATAGACAATTTGAAATATATATATTTGCTTTAACTTATAGAAGCAAATTTCTAGGGAAAATAATTTTGAAGTAGTTGAATATAGTTAAAATTTAAGGAAATTGAATAATGAATTTCTCTAGCTGTGACTTAACAAGTTGTAATGAAATTTGTAAGACACTGAAGATAATATTAGCTCAGCAATGAATATAAGTTCTCTCCAGCACTGGAAGACTTTTGACAGCAGATATAGATCTAGTCTACATTATCATGGAGTTTAAAAATGTGCAGTTTCATCAGGGTCTCAGTATGCTATTTTTGTTTCTGAGGAAGCTGAAACTGGCTGTTATTAACGAAGGAGAAAATCAAGGACATCTGTTTATCTAAGGATATTAGAAAAGAACTAGGCAGAACTGATGCAATTTTCAATTAGGCTATTTTCTTATTCACAAGGACTTTCTACAAATGTAGGAGACACAGTGTAAGAGACACACAGATATCTTTGAAATTATCAAAATATGAGCTTGAAATAATTGCTCTTCTTTTTCTGGTCTTACTTCTTAGCATATTTGTTTGTGTGTCTTTATAAAGTTACACTCACTGGTGTGCTGTAAATGTTTAACAATTTGCTCTCAGGGAGGAAAAACCCCTAATTTGTAGTGTCTGCCAATATTCATGTTATAAACATCCAAGCTTCCAGAGATATTGCTAATAAGGATTTGGGAAGAAATTCACAAAACCACCTCTTCCAAACTGCTGTGAGCCAATTTTAGCACACCTCTGGTTACATACATAGTTTTTAATGTTAATGAATTATCTACTAATTATCAATTAATTCTGATTATTTCTCCTTGGAGATACTAGACTGAATTGAGCTTTCTTTCCCCCTTGTGGTTGAATGAGCCATTATGATTACTTCTGGTCAGTAGATGATAGCAGAGGTGTTGAATATCACTTTCAGTCCAGATTATTTAACTGTGTTTGAAAGACTTTCCAGAACTCTCTTCCCTCTTCCAGGGAAGAGGGCATCTTCCAGATCGTAGTTTCTCATTTCCTTCAGTCCTAGAGTAAAGATGAAAAGCATGAAAGCACAATTAATGCATGATAGACATTTGATATGAATGAAAATTAAATCATTGTTATATTGAACATAAATGTCAGGGTGTTTTGTTATTTCAGCATTACCTAACTTATCCTTTCTGATAAATTATATATTATCTATGTTTATAAAATGTCTTTCCATTCATATACTTTAAAATACTAAGCGTCTTATGTCAGACATTGCAATTGGTTAAAACATGTATTTCTAGATTTCAGTTAGTCAGTCAGCCCTCATTTTTCTCTAGAGTCAAAATGTCAGATCAGTTTCTTTCTCCCCCTCAATTCTTGTCTCTTCAACAAAAGTTTGGAATGACTGATTAATTACAGATCAAGCAAGCAGGATTTCTCAGCTCCTGTCTTGTCGTAGCAAGATTCAAAACAATAGATTGGTTACAACTCAGTTATAGCTCAAGCAGATCTTTTATTAAACAGAAAGTGGATAGTACACACCTGAAATCTGGGAGTGGGCTGACCCTGAAGGAGTGGCCATGATCTGTTTTGGCTTCTCTTTTTATACTCCCTGTCCCTTCCTCTTGGTTTTGCTCTGTGCAAAATGCAAATGGGCATACACTCAAGGCCAATCAGGGAAGGGGCATGACTGGGCACATACAAAATAGTGCTTTTACATATTTATCAGGGTTGGCATGGACTGAGAGTTTTGATTGACAGTTGCAAGTTACATAACAAAGGCTCTAATTCTGCATGTCTTTCCCATCATTCTGTCTGTTATAATCAGATGTATGTATGTATAGAATATTTATGAAACCTTAATGGTCTCCTAGCTGCCTAAAGTTACTTGAGGACACAGCTGTGCATCAAGGGCGCATGTGCCTGAGTTGGAGAAGCCCCTGTGGTTGGTTTCTATCCACTGCCCGCTCTTTTAGGGCATGTGTGCAAGAGTTAGAAAAGTCTTGTGGTTATTTTTGTAGCATATCTGTGAGCTCTCCTGGGCTTCTCTGGGGTGGGGTTTAGAACGGCTTGTATCCTTTTCAGGGAGGCCACCCCTCATTGCTCATGTCTAACTTTCTACCTAACAAAATGGCTATATCTTCAGAACCAAAAACAAAACATACAAACAAATAAACAAACAAAAAAAACCTGGACCCATCAACAAGGGCAGTAAAGGATATTTTCTTTTCCCTTTCACATTTGTCTTTGCTGGTCTTTGAGATTTTTACCATTCCCCAAGGACTTGTGTTTTCTTCTGCCAACATAATTAGCTTGTTTACTTAATTCCCTTTCACTTTTTCACTATTGTTTCCATTTGAAGGCAACACAACTTTTCTTTAAAAATATTTATCTTTGAATCCTAAAACAAATTTGATTATCAGAAACATAGTCACCTAGATTCATATATTTTCTTTTTTGATTTTCAATGTTGTGTTAATTTCTGCTATACAGAAAAGTAATTCAATGATAGGAATTATTTTTTATATTCTTTTCCACTTTATTTTATCATAGAATATTGAATATAGCTCCCTGAGATGTACCGGAGGACCTTGTTGTAATCCACCCTATATGTAATAGCTTGCATCTACTAACCCAAAATCCCCACTCCATCCCACGGCCCCCCACCACCACCTCCTTGAGCAACTACAAGTATGTTCTCTGTGTCTGTGACAGATTCCTATTTTCAATATCCTGAGCCTTTGCATTTCTAATAAAGTTCTAGAGACTTACTTCTTTAACTTGTGAAATTGTATGTATCTTTAAAAGATAGTATCTTCTCATACTAGTTTTGTGTATTCATTGATACAAATTTTCATGCCCTATGACTAAAACCCCAGTGAAGTGTGAAGTGTGAAAGTCGCTCAGTTGTGTCAGACTCTTTATTTAGTCCATGGAATTTTCCAGGCCAGAATACTTAAGTGGGTAGCCTTTCCCTTCTCCAGGGGATCTTCCCTATCCAAGAATCGAACTGGAGTCTCCTGCATTACAGGCATTAGCAAATGTGTCTTATAAATCTGTGGACTCCAGGCAAGTTTTACTACCATAGCTCCATCCTTAGCCTTAGATGCAGTTGGTAACAGGGAAAAGAAACACAGTTTGGAACAGGTGTTCAGGCACTGCCTATCAATAACTAATACAATCATACATTTAAATTTCCATTTCCCTTTCTTACTGTTCCCATTTTGAATTCAAGAAACTTAAAAAGATTTCTACTATGTATCATCTTCCTAATCTCATACAAATTTGGAGGAATTATTTCTCAAAATACTTTGTAGCTATCTGCTGAAAAAAATCTTAACGCAATAAATATCCAAGATAAAAATATATATATATATATCCAAGATTGTCACAATCACTGTGACATGTATATGTCCAACAATACATGATGGATTGAAAAAAGTCATATACCCATGTAATGTTATATTATTCAGCCATATAAAGGATGAACCCTGAAAATATGCTAAGTAAAATAAGCCAGACACAAAATAACAAATATGATTCTACTTACATTGAGTATCTAAAAGAGGCAAATTCAGAGAGACAGAAAGTAAAACAGAGATTACCAGAGGCTGGAGGTGTGGGTAAATCATGTTACTGCTCAGTGCATATAGAGTTTATCTATGGGAAGATGAGAAAATTCTGAAAACACAAAGTAGTAATGTTAACATATTTAATGTTGTAGAATCGTATACTTAAAATGGCTAACATGGAAAATTTATATATATTTTGCTGCAAAAAATATATATATATAGTGGAAAATGTCTCTCCACCTCTGAACATCCCATACCACAATCTGGTAATCACTCATTTTCTTCTATGTCCTTGCAAGGTGTATTCCCCATTTTGTTTAAGAATAAACACTGTAATGTTTTAACATTAGAAAAGTAATCAGTTCAGTCAGTTCAGTCAGGCAATCTTGATTCCAGCTTGTGTTTCTTCCAGTCCAGCGTTTCTCATGATGTACTCTGCATAGAAGTTAAATAAGCAGGGTGACAATATACAGCCTTGACGTACTCCTTTTCCTATTTGGAATCAGTCTGTTGTTCCATGTCCAGTTCTCAGCAGCAAAAAGAAAAATAAAAAGAGTGAAAAGAAAAGGAAAAAATGCTCTTATATAACCAGCTATGCTACTTAAGCTATGTTAGATCCCGCAGTGTCTGAGTTGATTCAAGATATAGAAACCGCACAGTGAGTAAAACAGAAAGTACTTAATACAAGGAAACTCTGTTACCTTACAGCTGAGGGAGAGGAAAAGGAAAAACTTGAGAACTGACTTCCCGACTCCTAAAGGCTGGGATCCCAGTTCTAGATGTCTGAAATATTAATGGATTTGCATAGCTAATTTGAAGTCATTGGGCAAGAAGTAAGCAACCTTCATAGAGCAAGAAGGGTACAATTCATCAGTAGATGATGGTTCAGTTACCAAAAAAGGATAGTGATTTGGAAAGAATCCTCTGGATTACAGGCAAGCGGTTCAGGGACATGCAGAAGGAATCAGATTGCCAGTGTGGATAGAAGGTCTCTCGGGCATTGATTTCTGTGTCAAGAGGACCACATGGAGGTAGTCACTAGACCACACTGGGCTACAATATCACAGGTGAGCATGCTTGCTAGTCACAGCTTGGGCAGAACTCCACTTGATGTCTTTATCACCCCCACCTCCCCATCACTGACTTGATAAGCAACAGCTGGAAACCTAAGGCAATACCTTTCTTTTTCAGTACCTTCTAGTGTCCTCTACTGGAGAAAGCGATGGCACCCCACTCCAGTACTCTTGCCTGGAGAATCCCATGGATGCAGGAGCCTGGTAGGCTGCAGTCCATGGAGTCGCTAAGGATTGGACACGACTGAGTGACTTCACTTTCACTTTTCATTTTCATGCATTGGAGGAGGAAATGGCAACCCACTCCACTGTTCTTGCCTGGAGAATCCCAGGGACGGGGGAGCCTGTTGGGCTGCCGTCTATATGGTCGCACAGAGTCAGACACGACTGAAGTGACTTAGCAGCAGCAGCAGCAGCAACGGTGTCCTCTAGTGAGAAAACTTACTGTATGTTGTGCTCACTATGAAGGAGAGATGGTTAAAGGAACTCTGTACATTATGGGAAAGTGTACGTATATACACATGAATATTTAATATACGCATACACATACATGGATATTTCCTGGTGGCTCAGATGGTAAAGAATCTGCCTGCAATGCAGGAGACCGGGGTCTGATCCCTAGATTGGGAAGATCCTCTGAAGAAGGGAATGGCTACCCACTCCAGTACTCTTGCCTGGAGAATTCCATGGACAGGGGAGCCTGGTGGGTTATAGTCAGTGGGGTTGCAAAGAGTCGGATATGACTGAGCAACTACCTGTATATGCTATATATTATACATATACATGTATTACATACACATGTGTATATACTCTATGTGTGTGTAATGTGTATATACTCTATGTGTGTGTATTTTTAGTTGAGGATCAGTAAATTGTTAACTAAGACAGATAATATGACAAAGCTTCCTGCAGCCACCCAAATTCAACTTAAACACTGGGATTGATCTGTACCTTTCTGCTCCATGAAAATATTGAAACAGAGGAATGCTTTCCCTTGCTGATTTCAAGAATCTTTGAAGGTCACATGAGTAATGAAATTCATGTGACAAACTTTTTCTATCCTATTTCTATTTAATTTTACAAACACAGGGCTGTTTCACAGGTTTAGAATAATTGACATTATAAGGAATAGCATTTATCATATGAATAATAATCTGAGTTGTATATCATACAAAGCCAGCAGTTAATCCTTTTTTATACTTTTATAAGAAATCAGATTCATAATTCTATGTGAAATAGAATCTATCTATGCTTTGTGATTTTTAATTGTTCCATAGCTTATAATGAGGATCTCATACATCAGGAGCTTTCTCTGTATACTTGACATGGAACTAGAAGCAGCAATTTATGAAACAGTCAAAGAAATTACGGAATTGGAAGCTAATGTGTACTGGTTGCATACATTTTAAGACATAAAAGTAATATGAACAATCTGCTCTTTTTAAAGAAGTATAATTTACATAGGATAAAATAGCATGAAATTCAGGATCTTTAGTGAACATATAAAGCTATGTAGCCAGAACATCATTTAGTTTTAGAACATTTCCATTACCTTTAAATGTTCCCTTGTGTCTTATTTTCAGTCAGTCTCCACTCGCATCCTCAGCTCCAGGCAACTACTGTCTCCATAGGTTTGCCTGTCTAGGAAGTTTCATATAAATGTAGTATCTTTTGTATCTGGTTTGTTTCATTCAGCATAAGGTTTTTGATGTTCATCTATGCTAGACTACATGTCTATAGTTCCTTTTTATTGCTGAATCATATGCCTTTGCATTCATTTGTAAAATTTTATTTTGATAGTATAAAAAGTTGTTGCAGTATAGTCTTGTTATTCCTTCTCTTTTTTGCTATCATTGTCATATAAATTACATCTTTATAAATTACAGTCTCATCAATACATTTAAAATTTATTGCATTATGCAGTTGACTTTTATATCACATAGAAGAAATAATTATAAACAAACATGCATTTATACTCTTTTGTATTTGTCTATTAGTTACCTTTATGGGTACCATTAAATTCTTCTTTTGGATTTATATTGAACTAGTGTCTTTGATTTCAGCCTGAACAATTTCTATAGACTTTCTTGCAGAGAAGCCCAAGGCAAGAACACCTTGGCTATTCATCCTGGAAGTTTGAGAGTTTATCATGAATAAACTCTTATGAATTTGTTGTTTGTCTCTGGTTTATTTCCAGAACTCCAAAAATGTCTGTAATTGGCAATTTTGTTGAGTATTTTAGTTGTTTTGAGAAGTTAAGACATAACTCTATTCACTCTACTGTAGTCACCATATGTTTATTTTAACCAAAATTATAATTCTAATATAAATTAAAGAAAATGAATAAAAGTTATCCATTTTACCTCTGGCTTGTAACTTTATTCCTAAACTGCTTTATTGTTGTTGGGTTTCTAGGTGACAAACAATGCCATGAATAGGAGCTTATGTAAAATTGTTTTCCATTTCATTCATAATGTAGTTTAACCAAAGATAATATAAAGAGCATTTCATGCTTGAATGTAGAATACTGGTATTTGTCACCATGAGGTATAAATAATGTGCTTTGGCAAAAAAAGAAATATATATAATATATATATATATGAAATCCACAGTTAATTTATACAGAATTAAAGAATAAAATACAAATTTAAATTCAGACATTTCTCAGGTATAATATTCATTATATGAGATGCAAAACAAAACACAATAATATTCACAAATTAGTTATACAAATAATGTGGTATATAAAAAGAATCACTTTGATCGTTGTTTAAAATTATCTTAAATAGTCCTTCTTGCATAAATTTCTTCTGAACTCATGCTGTGATAGGTGCTACTCTTGTGTGGTATGACAATTCCCTGAATTTACTTCTATCTTTATTACAGTGCAGAGAGGTTTTAGTGCTCAGTTCTAGGCTGTAAGTTCTTTGTGGGGCTCTACCTTGTGAAACTGCTTTTCTAGTGCTTGGAAAAGTACTTGACAAATTAAACAATCAGTAAAATTTAGATCAATCACTGAATTGCCTAGACAACTTTTTTCTAGATTGTGTTTTATTGAATATCGGTGACAGAGTATTCCAAGGAAAGAAACAAAAGGGCTACATGTTAAAATATGTTTGGGATAATCTTGTGTGCATGTGTGCTCAGTTGCTTTCATTGTGTCCAGCTCTTTGCAGCCCTGTGGACCGTAGCTCACCAGGCTCCTGTGTCCATGGGATTCTCCAAGCAAGACTACTAGAGTGGGTTGCCATGCCCTTTTTCAGGGGATCTTCCCAATGCAGGGATCAAACCTGTGTCTCTTAGTCTCTTGCACTGGCAGGCGGGTTATTTACTAGTGCCACCTGGGAAGCCCTGGCATAATCTTAATATACAAAAGTGCTTAGAAAACTTCAAGTAACAAAACTTCATCTAAATTATGACACAACATTTCACCAAAATTCCAGAGCTCATTTTATTCTTAAATATCCAGTAAATTTTGTATAACTATGGTTTGATGGGAAATGATAATCTAGAAGATCATTGGCATCTGATTTGGGGTATTTTCAAAGATTCTACTTTTTTTTTTTTACTTATAAATAAATCTGTCTTCTCTCTGAGATGCTGTGTTCTTGCCTGTTAGATAAAGTTACTAATAACTCATTAAGTTCTTATGTGAATTAAATGGATCAATGCTGAATATATGTTAAACAACCAGTTCTCTCAAAAATACCTATTTCCAACAAAGCAGGTATGATTTTGCATCCTTTCTGTATTAGCATAATTGAAGAAAAATTTCAATACATTACTGAATTCTAACAAATATAGATTTCTTAAAATTGAAATGATTCTTTCATAAATACTTTGAGGAAAGGGCTGGACTAAGTAAATTTGAATTTAAAAATAACTTGTCTGGGGGGCTGTCCTAAGATGGCAGAGGAATAGGATGGGGAGACCACTTTCTCCCCTACAAATTCATCAAAAGAACATTTGAATGCTGAGTAAATTCCACAAAACAAATTCTGAATGCCCTAAGAGGACATCAGGCACCAAGAAAAGCAGCCCATTATCTTCAAAAGAAGGTAGGAAAAAATATAAAAGGTAAAAAGAGAGACAAAAGAGGTAGGGACAGAGATCTGTCCTGGGAAGGGAGTCTTAAAAATAAAGTTTCCAACACCAGGAAACACTCTCACTGGGGAGTCTGTGGTGAGCCTTGGAACCTCAGAGGGCAACATAACTGGGAGGAAAAATAAATAAATAATTAAAACCCATAGATTACATGCCCAGTGGTAACTCCCAGCGAAGAAGCAGTGCAGACGCCTGTATCAGCCACTAGGGAGCAGGGGCTGGGCAGGGAGGCACAGGCTGCATTGCTTAGAGTAAGGACCCGGCCTGAATGCCCCGAGGGTAATCTAGCGAACTAACTTGAGATAGCAAACCAGATTGTGGGATAGCTACCAGGCGAAAAACCCTAACCTAAGACATAAGTAAGAGAGTTCCAGAAAAA